>JAMYCR010000011.1:208176-269044 GCA_028830335.1 Eucera pruinosa | reverse complement strand
AAACAATGTCCGGTCGCTTAAATCGTTGAAGGAACGGTAGAACAGTGGGATACGTTGCTGACCCACCTTCTGGCCACAGATTAGACGGACATACGCGCGAAGAACATGTCTGTGATTTGTTTAACGTCCGCCTGCCGTCATGAGAGTTTAAGCAGACGGCCCCCATGGGCGTGGAGTTGAGGTACGCTCAACCAGCGCATGCCTGCAGAGGTTTTCCGCACGCACTACCAATTCAACTTAGGAGTGCAAGCTCCACCGTCACCCTTGTGTGGGCCGGGACCTTTCTATCATCCCTACCGACTATGCAGGCCGGCGCCCGAGCGGAAGTACGCCGCTCACCCGTCGAGGCTCAAGTCCTCTACCCAGCGACGTAGGTATACCACTGCCCCCGTGAGTCCAACCCATGGTCGACGACGGAGGGAGATACCCCCCTCCGCGGGCTCACAGTCAACCCCCGCGGTACCAGTGTTTGAAGCCTTACTGGTCGTGCTCTTCGTGAGATTTACCCACTTCCCTAATGAGGTTCTTGCAAACCTCGGCCTGGGTTGGGCCGACTCGGTAAGCGTGGGGTCGTCACTCCCCAAGAAATACCGCATCCGGAGATGCGGCTTCCTCCCTGCGCACCTCATCGCACCAACAATCATACACACATTCATACAAGCGTTCTTCTCCTTTTAAAAACATTTGTCGCAAACATGCAGAAGCATTCATACGATTCCTTGCAGTCTAACACACCACTCACATCAATCGTTCCATCATCATTCACACGCACTCCACATCTACTCAGGTTGCGGAGGTCCTCATACAAGGGGCACTTGGCGATTACATGCACCCAGTCCTCTCTCTCTGCTCCACATATACAACGCTCACATTCACTCAACCATGTTTATACAAAAATGCATTCGTACAGCCGTGCCCCGTCAACAGAAATCCTACATACACAGACGGATCAAAGCATACATTCAGCTCCGCAAACCTCACATTCTTTATATATTCATACGTCACTCTCCCATTCACGCTCTCATCCCATCTCCGCTGCCAGTTCTCATACGCTCTCTCATTCACAAGCTTCACACATTCATCAACACTCCTTCCACTCAGGTCCTCGGCAGCAACCAAATCATTCACGCACACATTCACGCCATCTTTCACCTGCGCACACACCCCGCCTTACACACTCAAGGTCCCAAGGTAGGGCGCCCATCATTACTTGCATACACTCGGTCGACACAGTCCTACATACACTCAAACATGCATACATAACCACGCGCTGACATCTGTTTATGATGTCGCGCGCGTAGCCATACCGCATCATATCGTACCATACACTCGATCCATACATTACGCACGCAACAAACAAGCCCTTGTATATCATTCGCACCGCACGCTTCCTCATACCCCATTCACACTTCAACACACGACGCATTTGTCCTACAACATTCGTGACCTTGGTCCTCATTCTCTCCAAATGCACTTTAAAGTGCATTCTCTCAGTCATCCAAATACCCAGGTATTTCACACATTCAACATACTTAATCAGTTTCCCATTCATACGGACGCAAGGCCTTCTATTCACAGACATACTTCCTTTCATTAGCATTGCTACTGTCTTGCCCTCGGATACACACACACCCACATGCTTTCCCCATTCATACACAATCCCCATCCATTCTGAACCCTTACGCTCAACCTCCGCTCGGCTCTGTCCGTTCACAAGCAGCAACAAATCATCCGCATATGCAACACAATCACATCCACGCTCATTCAACCTCCAAAGCAGGGTATCCATCATGAGGTTCCAAATAAATGGACCGCAGATGGACCCTGCGGACATCCACGCTCTATATCTCTCCATTCAACCTCATTCACACTAATCATGCACGCCTGCCTGTCCCGGAAATAGCTCCTCCACAGAGCAATCTCCGGCAGCCAATCTCATTCAGTCTCTCCAACACACGCATCCATTCCAAGCAGTCAAACGCACATTTAAATCCACAAACACACCAAGCACATATTTACATTTACTACTCTCCACATACTCTCTCACTTTCAACCATGCACTCTCCGTCGATCGGCCCGCCGAAATCCGTGCTGTGCATCATTCATTCGATCATTCACTCTTCGTTCCATTCGCTTCACCATCATTCTCTCCAGCGTCTTGCCCAGCACAGACAGCAAACTTATCGGACGATAAGAAGCCGGGTCCGATCGCGGTTTCGCAGGAGACTTCAGTAATATAACAACGCATGCTCTCTTCCACTCTACAGGGAAGTACCCTGATGACAGGCACTCGTCATACACTCTCTTCAGCCATTCAGGAATCGCTCTCCATATCGCTCTCTGCATTTCGGCATTCACTCCGTCCAGACCAGGTGCCTTGCGCATCCTCGCCTTGGCTACAGCCTCTTCCACCTCCTGCCATTCCCATTCAACACATTCACTTCGTGTCTCACTCACATCCACATTCAAACTTACATCATCTTGCATGCTCCTAGCTGGGAAGAACTTATTCATCAATACACGCGCACATTCTCGCCACGTGGAAATATTCACTCCATCGACTTGCAACGCACTCAGTCTCTCTCTCCCAGTCTTACCACGACACACCCTGTATACAGGGCCCCATGGATCCAGGTTCGACGATTCACTCACGAACTGTCTCCAGTTCTCCTCTTTCGCTCTCCTAATCTCACGCTTATACTCACTCACACATTTCTTATATTCCTCCAGTCTCACGTCAACATCCTCACTTCTTCTCTTTCTCGCTCCCTGAAACATCCTTCTGCTCTTTCTCACTTTCTTTCTCATACTGGACAGCTTGTTTGTCCACCATACAATCTTCCTATTACTCCGTCGTTTGCGTTCTTTCATTCTCCTCTCATTCGCATCCTGGATCCACTGCATCATTACACCAAGCATTCGATCCACGTTTGTCTCACTCAACACATCAGTAGCATTCAGCATTGCACTTTCCATCAAGTCATTCATATAACCTTCCCAGCTAACATTTTTACACACCCATCTCTTGCATTCATAAGAGGCACTCTGATCACTCGCATTACTCATCATTCGTATAAGGATCGCATTATGATCACTTATACCCCAGTCATTCTTCACCTCCCACTCATAGCGGCACCCAGTCGGGACTCCATTCACCAGAGTGACATCGATATCACTCTGACCTGTCACACCCGAGAAAGTATACCACTGACTCGGCTCATTCAATACAATCATTCCTTTCTCTAATACCCATTCCTCAAGCACTCTACCACGCATCTCATTCTCCCTGCTGCGACCGTCACCCTTGCTGAACCACAAGGGTGAGGCCGCATTTGCATCCATACCAAACAAAACGTGTTTCCCATTTAGACACTCACGCACTCTGTCCATGTACGCCAGGTACGGCTCAATAACCTGACCAAACCGGCAGTACATGGACACCACATACACTTCACCGAAGTCTCCCTTGACCCACACACACACACACCGTATTCATCGGTGCACTCTCTCACACACATAGACTCCACACTCGCATCAGACACAACTACTGCTGCTCTTGCAGGCGCATCCTCACAGACATACACTCGCCATTCACTCGGAATTCCCCTCACGCATCCTTCAGATACATACAATTCCTGCAACAGAGCAACAGACACACCACGCTCACTTATCACAGTACCCATATCACACATTACCGCATACGAACGCTGACAATTACACTGAATCACACTCACATTCACACTGGCGGTATCAGTCATCGCTGATACGCGCCTTCTCTCGCTCCATCATTCGAACATATTCCGGGCACTCCACGGACAGAACCGAGTGATTGGATTTATTTCCTTTCACCTTACAGTTTCTACATACACATGCACTCTTACATTTCTCACGCAGATGGCCAGATTCACCGCAATTCTGGCACAATCTCTCTTTCACGCTGCACTCACGCATCATATGCCCGAAGGCAAAACATTTGTAGCAACGCATTACGTTAATAAAATCCTTTACCTTGCATGCACGCCATTTCACATACACTCCTTCTTCACTCATTAGCACATCACGCATACGCTTTGTGACTTCTATCACAACATTCCAACATCCATACCTTTTCTATTCGCTCGACTAACCACACGCACTCTCTCCTTGAACTCATCCTCACTCACACCCGCAGATTTAAGATTCTTCACAAACAACTCTTTCATAAAATCATCATTCGTCATTTCATTCGCTACATCGAACACCACTACCTTGGGACCGATCTTTTGGGTGGCTCCACCTTCAGCCCCAATTCCTCAAACTTTTTACATTCGCTCAACATTCTCATCTCCCTTTCACTCGCGGCTTCAATAGCACGCCCGCCACTGCGGGTCTTGCGTACAGCCCTCACCCTCACATCATTCAAAAATCCACACACACTCGTCGTCACTTTCTTCTTCACATCCTCACTCGACATTTTCACACTATCATCCTTCGGTTTAACTACTACCGCGTAGGACCGTGGTCTCACACTCTCTTTTGCCACACTCACTACAGGCTTAGCCACACTCACACCGCTCCTTGCAGCCACACCAGCAAAACTGACGCTCTTGGCAGCGGAGACGCCTTGCTTCTCGCACTCCTCCAAACGCCCACGCAGTCTCTCATTCTTGCTAATCATTCTCATCAATTGCGCTTCATATTCACTCACACAGTTTAACACATACTCACTCACATTCTTCGACGCTCGGTTGGACTCGGTGAAGAGAAACTTGCGCAGTTTCTCTCCAACCACCCCCGCATCGCACTCAATTCCTCACTCGAACTCCCCGTATCCACCAGCCCACTCTCAATTGGCACATTCTCACTCACATTCACACTAGTCCGCCTTCTCTTCACCGGACTTACGCTCCTAGAGGCTACAGATGGACTGCGACCTCTAGGTGCTGGCATACCTCTCATGTCCGTTTCGGAAGCCGTCATCGTCACCTCTACAATCTCCTTCTCCTTACTTCTGACCTATCCCCCCCCGTATCCCCAGTTTATTTTTTCTCTCCATTAAAATCCCACGAGACGGGACGAACATACGTCACTCCCCGGGTGACGCCCTTTCCGGAGAGAAGGCTCAAGACTCAGAGGGTCGCCAGGTGCTCTGAGGTGGCCGCTCGCCAGCTGGTGCACCCGCCAGCCACCCCCCCGTGCATCGGGTGACGGGGTGGTACCCCGGGGCCGCGCACCTCTGCCCCGGGGATTAAGGGATTTTTTATAAGAGGTTATCATCCTCGCGGTCCGGCCGGTGAAGGTAAGACCCCGTTCCTGCGAAACATGACCACAGGTTTACGGTATGAGCGTGACTCGGGTACCTCGGGGTCGTTAAGCCCGTACTAAGACTGTAGAACACAGCGTAGCGCCTGAGGGGTATACGCGCGAAGAATGGGAAGGACGGGTGTCTGGGTGGAATCGGCGCGACACTTTGGCGGACATTCAAACTGTCTTGGAACAGCATCATAAATTCATCGCGAAATGCGCCGAAGAAAATAAGGCGACAGGTAATTCGCACGGGAAATCAGGGGTGCAGGTCCAGCCGCGCCTCCACCGCGATCGCGTTCCGTCACACTTGTCGCAGCGGACAAGGATCCCAATTGCCCTTTGTGTGTGTTCGAACCACCTTTTGTTTCAGTGCAATGGTTTTAAGGCGCTGGCCTTAACCGAGCGGAAAACAAAGGCAAGGGAGCTGAGGGTGTGCTTCAATTGCCTGCGCTCTGGCCACGGGGCCAAGGCTGCACTCAGGGTCGCTGCCACGAGTGTCACGCGAAACATCACACACTGCTCCATTTTGGAAGCGAGTCGAATCCTCTAGCTACTCCTGTAGTAGAAGAAATGGCTGCAAGAGAGGCGTCGAACTCCCAAGATGTAAGTTGTCTGGCTCATGCTGCAGATGAGCCAGAGCACGTAATGCTGTCAACAGCAATAATTTACGTAATAGACAGTTGTGGCAAGCGGCATGAGTGCAGAGCGCTGCTAGATCAGGGTTCCCAGGTCAATATCCTCAAGGAGTCATTTGCACGGCGCCTGGGTTTGACCTGGCAACCGACGTCGTCAACCATTTCGGGAGTAGGGGCAACCGACACAAGTAACCAGGTCACGGGAAAGACACGAGTCAGGATTGCTTCCCGATACAATAGCTACCGTGCAAACCTTCCATGCGTCGTTATGAAGCAGGTAACATCGGAAATACCCAACTTTAAAATCACCAGAGCATCGTTTAGCATTCCCTCTCACATTCAGTTAGCAGACCCAAATTTCGATGTTCCGCGCGATATAGACTTAATAATAGGTAACGGGTTCTTATGGGACATTATGAGCGTCGGGCAACATAGATTAGGGAAGGGTTTGCCATTGTAATTAAATCTCAACTCGGCTGGGTTTTCGGTGGGCGCGTTCGTGAGGCTAGTCAGGGTCACTCACAGCTGTGCAACGTCGTGACAAATCAACAACTAAGTGACGAGATGACGCGGTTCTGGAAATTGAGCAAATGTCAGTTGCCAATATTCATATCAATCACCCCTGCGAAGAGCATTTTACGCGAACAATTAGGCGAAACTCAGAGGGGCGGTACGTAGTCACAATTCCCTTTATTGACGAGAAGATTGTCCAGACGCTCGGGAATTCGCGAAACATGGCAGAGAAGAGTGTTTCTGGGGCTGGAAAGTAAACTCACCAAATCGCCCGAATTACAACAGGCTGATATAGCGTTCATGCAGGAATATATAAACCTAGGGCACATGTCAAAGCTATCACCGGACTCCCTATTAAGTACACACCCGGTTTACTACCTGCCTCACCATGCCGTAGTGAAGGCAGCAAGCACGACAACAAAGGTGAGGGTCGTCTTCGACGGATCGGCTAAAACCTCGACCGGGATATCGCTAAACGACACACAGCAGGTGGGACCGATAGTTCAGGATGACCTGTTTTCGATTTTGATTCGATTCCGTCAGCACCGCGTAGTATTAAGTGCGGATATAGTAAAAATGTATAGGCAGATATTAGTGACGACTGAGCAACGACCCTTGCAACGCATTCTTTGGCGGGAAAAACCTACTCGGCCTATCGACACATATGAGTTGAATACGGTTACGTACGGGACCGCGTCAGCCCCCTTTTTAGCCACGCGCGTCTTACGACAGGTTGGACTAGAAAATCGTGAGCAACATCCGACAGCGTGTCGTATCATCACGGACGATTTCTATGTTGACGACTTATTAACGGGTGCAGATAGCTCGGAGCAGGTCATAAGTATAAAACAAGAGGTGGAAAGGCTTTTGCATGCTGCGGGATTCGAGTTGTCGAAGTGGGCATCGAATGATTCATCGGTGATTCGGAGGAATGGCGAGACCTCTAAGACAATTGTCAAGCAATCCGAAAGGGATCCCCGTACACTTGGATTACTCTGGGAACCAAGTCTGGATAATTTAAAAATTGCTATCAATACCCAAATCAGCAAACGAATCACGAAACGTACCATACTCTCCCAATTGGCAAAGATATTTGATCCCCCCGGGCTAGTGGGTCCTGTAGTCATATGCGCAAAATTATTGATGCAAACCCTTTGGAAATTGGGAATGACCTGGGATGAATCAGTTCCGCAAAATATTCACTCCGAATTCGTGGAATTCCAAACAGAGTTAGAGTCACTGACCCGACTGTCGATTCCCCGATATACAATGGGTTCAACCCCAGCGCAGGTAGAAATGCGCGGCTTCTGTGACGCTTCCGAGAAAGCGTACGGTGCCTGCATTTACCTGCGAACAACCGACAATATTGGGCACATTACGGCGCAATTACTGTGTGCTAAATCACGGGTGGCTCCACTAAAAACACTAAGTGTGCCACGTCTAGAATTGTGTGGGGCTGTATTGTTAGCACAACTAATGGAAAAGGTGCGGTCTGCGACGCGTTGCCGAATAATTCGTGAAACCTGCTGGACTGATTCAATGATCACCTTAGCGTGGATCAATGGATCTCCGAGCAGGTGGAAAACATTTGTCGCCAATCGGGTCACAGAGGTACAGAATCTCTCGCAGGGAACGTGGCATCACGTCGCCTCGGAAGACAATCCAGCGGATCTTCTGTCTAGAGGAGTACGACCATCCACCCTAGATAATTTGAATCTCTGGTGGAATGGTCCGTCGTGGCTCCTACAAAATTCATCTAACTGGCCAACTACTGGACCATTGCCTCTCGGTGTGCCAGAAGAAAAATTGGTGGTATGTACAGCCACCAAGGCTCCAAAAATTCGCGATCTGACAATGCTCGAGAGATTTTCTGGGTACACTCGCTTACTACGAGTAATCGGGTGGTGTCTAAAATTTTACGGGGCAGTCCGTACTCGACAAGGAGAACGAGACAATGGGACCGGCGCGAAGAGAGTCAGGCAATCAAACAAACCCAGGTGCTATTTAACGGTCGTTGACCTAGAGCTTGCGGAAACCACAGTTTTAAAGCTCATTCAGGAGCAGGCCTTTTACGAGGAAATAGCGCACCTGCAGTCGGGCCAAACCATCTCCACCACAAGCAGACTGCTTTGTCTGAGCCCTTTTTTAGACGATAAGGGACTCCTCAGGGTGGGCGGTCGACTTGGCCACGCGCGCGTGAGATACGAGCAGCAACACCCTACGATATTGCCGAGAGATCACTTTATTACTAGGCTAATCATACGTCGTGAACATGAACGCATCCTGCATGCTGGGTGTGAGACGGTGCTATCGGCAATCCGATTAAAATACTGGCTAATCGCGGGCAGAACGTTAGTCAAGGGAATAATTCGGAAATGCATGCGATGCAATAGAACCAATCCAAGGGGCATCAGTTATATTATGGGTCAACTACCTGCTGCGAGGGTTCGCGCTAGGGCTCCATTCTTTTCGACAGGTGTCGATTATGCGGGACCTTTTTACGTGAAGGATAGAACACGCAGTAAGACATCATCGAAGGTGTATCTATGTCTCTTCGTATGCCTAGCTACAAAGGCAGTGCATCTTGAATTGACCACAAACCTGACCACAGAATCATTTCTAAACTGCCTGAACCGTTTCATTGCGCGTAGGGGTCATTGTCGTGCAATATATTCAGATAACGGGACTAATTTCGTGGGGGCCCGCAATGAATTGCAAAGGATGCGGGAATTTTTGCAAAATGAATCAAATCAACGGCACATTTACAATTATGCAGTTACCGAAGGTTTGGATTGGAATTTCATTCCCCCTCATGCTCCGCATTTCGGCGGCTTATGGGAGAGTTCGGTCAAGGCAGCAAAGCGCCACTTGCTTCGGGTTATCGGAGAGACTCGCCTCACGTTGAAGAACTTTACACTGTTCTGACGCGGGTTGAAGCGTGTTTGAACTCTCGGCCACTACATCCCGTCTCGTCCGATCCAAATGATTTTACTCCCTTGACACCTGGGCACTTCCTTACAGGAGGTCCATTAACCGAAATTCATTATCCTGACGTCACTGACGTCAAGGTGAATCGCTTGAGTCGGTTTCAGCTCCTCCAAGCGCGATGTACCAGCATTTCTGGAAGCGATGGCAGCGCGATTACCTCCACCAATTGCAACAGCTCAATAAATGGAAGCAGCATGATCACGGACAATTGGCTGTGGGCACGATGGTGGTCATTAAAGAGGATAACCTCCCTCCGTTACAGTGGAGATTGGGAAGAATCGCAGCTCTACATCCAGGGAAGGATAACGTGACACGAGTCGTCTCCATAAGAACGGCCAATGGTATCATAAACCGGCCGGTAGTGAAAATTTGTCTTCTACCGATGGACGAGGAGACTTCGAATACCAAGGATCAGCCCAAGGGACCGTCCCCAACCGACCGAGGACCGGACAAGGACCAGGACATCGCTGGAGCGTGAAGGACGCTAAGCGCATTCCATCCGTTGTAAATAGTGATAAGTTGTGATTTATCGGGTAGGACACTTAAGTGACATTAAGGTGTATGAGTATGTATCTATGTATGTATGTACCTTGTATGTGTGACTATTGAACGCGAGCCGTTCAAGGTGGGCGGCATGTTCGGGAAACATCGAGTGGCTCTGTCAGATTTATGGCTTGATGACGGGCATTTACGCTATTTCTGACAATGAGACCAGCAAGACGTCAAAATCCCTTGCTGGCAGGCTAGAACCAGATGGTAACCACTTGAAGGTTCTAGCCAAACGCCGATGTCAATAGCGGAAGGCAAGTCATAAACCATGTGGCAGCCACTCCTAAGAGAAAGTCTCCGAAGGAGAAAAGCGACGCGGAGAAATCCCGCCAAATTTTCTCCCCCACCTTGGACGAGGGCCCGCGAGCGGATGGAAGGGGAAGCACATCGAAGGAAGGAGGCTTTCCGACCGCTCGCGGACCAGGAGAGATTTTCTGGACAGCTAACGGAAAAGACGGAAACCGTAGCACTAGTGATCGCCAAGAAGGGACCGTCCCCTTGGCAAACAAAGACAACGGGATCGTGGTTCGACCAGCGGACCACGATTGGCAATTCACGATAGAAGGGACATGCCCTTAATAATCAAGCGTCTGAATGACAAAATTTTATACAGTCCATTATAATCGAAACACAGTTCATTCACGGGCACGCGCAACCAAACAGACCAATCCGGGCGGCGAACACAGTACTTGAAGCTATTTTCCAAGTATAAATTATGTAAATATGTGGTGAGTAATTATAAATATTACTGTGATCGGACCATTGCAATGGTATTTAATATTATATCGATTCGTAAGTTTTTTGCAATATGTGCTTCCAAGTTTGATAGCAAATGTTCCAGTGCATATACAGAAAAATAAGTATTTACATCCAGATGGCTACCTAGTCCATAATGCTTCAATGATAATAACATTAAGCGTTCTGGATCGTTGATTGTTAATAATTGTTGCTCTTTAAACTCATAATGGTCACCGGACGCAATTATTTATTTTGCAAAATTGTAGGACCCTGCGTGCCGTATCGCCCATAAATAGCCGAAAAAGGAAACTGCGCCGCCGGCGGGATCGAACCCAGATGCTACGGGTCACTAATCGATCGCGATTAGTGACCTAATCTAAATAACTACTGTAAGAAACACAAGAAAATGTACGCGTACGCTACCTGCAAGGTTATCTCTGCATACTTAATTGAAATCATTTGAGAGGCGATAACTAAGGCGAACTAACTAATAATCTGATGGTTATCTTTCCAAAATTTTCATGGAATTTTAATTAACCAATCTGCGTATTGCAATTCTTGTAACGCGTTCATCCCTTAAAATTCAGAGCTTGGATTCAAGTTGGGACAGAGGACATACATAGGTCAGATTATGCAAAACCATATGCCTAATAGTGTGTCTGATACGTAATAATGTAGTAGTTGGATTTTTCATCCGGAACAATGTGTAATTCAAAACTCTGCTAGTTCACAACGATCTTAACCAGTTGTGTCAACAAAAAATAAAATTAGCAATTTCTTAAAACAGCAATTAAAACTTGGGAGGAGTCTGTGCCAGATTATATTCAGTTGATAATCACAGCGATTTTGTTGTTGTTAGTTAAATGTTTCTTTATTTTCGGAGACTCTCTCTACTTCCTGGAGAAACACCCTTTAGGCTATGGTTTGGATTGGCCAAAGTGCATCTTATATTTTAAGACATGAAAGATGCACTACATTGGGATACATNCAANTAATTGTAGCAGAACGCCAATAATTACAGGAGACAAGATCCATTTTTGACAAAACCAAGTCATAGCCAACCTTAGCGGCTCATCTGTAGGAATCGCAGAGGATCCCAGATAATAAAGCTTCATATACTTGAAAAATGACTACGTAATTAAAATGATAGGTACCTAATTTACGTTACTGAATCGGATTTTATGTTATTTAAAAATATGATAAAAAACATATCCAATGCTAATAAAAAATTAGTGACTTTAGCTTCTTATGGAAAAAAGTATTTATAAAATATTATTGGTCCTATAAATTCTGTACTCAACATCAATGAATTTGTATTGAAAACATTTTTTTGTGAAACTATCAGAACAATCTCAAATATCACGGTAACTAGTTTGTTCGCGCCATGTGTACTTCTATTGCGTAAAATTTCATCAAAATATAACTTTTTTTGTTTATTATCATCTTCTTTCTCGTTATTTGTACACATATTACACTCTTACTACTCATATTTGTGGTATTATACGTGGGGAAAGCTAATTACATAGCTTCACAACTGTGAAATTTAACATGTTTCAGGTAATCAAATGGTTCTTTCATTAATTTATTGCCCTTTAAGTTTTATTGTTTGCGAAATAAGTATGAAAATACAAATATAATTGTTTATTCAAGCTTAAGTTAAAGTTGCAAAGTACCTCCTAAAGGTTTCTCAGTTGAAATAGTAAGAGATGTGTGCGACCATCCATTGACTAACCTCGTTTCATTTATTCAATTACAGAATTTGATATTCCAATTTAAATGTCTTTCTTATATAATAGCTGAAATTTATATATTTATATTTTACTTCACGATTTCTTAAAAAAAATTCGTTTCATATATTCATTTTACTTTTTTCTCATGCCAAATACACTAAGTACTTCTCTTCTGGAATAAAATCTGTATGCTAAACCCCTAAAATAGGGAAGATTTTGCATTGCCAAGTGGGTGACTTAAATCGGAATTCCAGATGTTCTTCGCGAATCTCCGAATCAATTCAAACTCCGCGGAATGCTTGCGCGTTTGGGCTGGTGAACGCTTGAAGATTTGATAAGTATGCAAGAATTTCGATGCATTTACGACTGCGTGTCTTCACAATAGATTCAACAATTTGTAGACGATTCCGCGAAGATACGAATTAACTTGAATAGACAGAAAGACGTTCTGAAAGAACTCTTTGTATAAGAAATCTCCAGATCATTTAAAATAAAAAAAGAATGATATTTTATCGTCTCTGAATGGAGGAAAAAACTCATTTTAAAATAAAGAACTGAGAAAAAGTTACGGATATGAATAGTCCAGTTTTTTAACCTAAGGAGTTTTCGAATAGATGCAACTGAAAGATAACACGAGCGAACATACGAAATTTTATGCAAAATGTGCTACGTAAACTAGAATGTAATGGACCTTATGATACTTATCTAATGGTTCTATTTTTACTTATCTAAAGTTTAGCAATCTTTTATTTTGACGGAGCTATGGAATAGTGTTGTTTAAGAAAAAAACCTTTGCTATAAAATTTAGTTTGTATTCAATTAGTTTCATAAAAATCCTGTATATAGCTGACGGCAAAAATGTCCAGACGTCAATGTATTATCAAATTCTAAACTTTATGTTTTTAATGAATGTATAAGCAACATAAAGGTATGTAGTACTACGTTACAGTACACTGCATTGTAGATGCCAAAAGTAAAATAACTTCTGATTTATCATATGAGAATATTTCACCCTCGTGCCGTCTTGTGATTTTTTTTACACACAGCATCCGTATTTGTGAAAAACTAATGTAATTATGGATAAAACTATGATAAAGTCTATATTAATATATTTGTTTCTCTCTCCTTTATAAGATGTAAAAAGTTCGATTGAGAGATTGGTATGATAAGTTCGTAACAAAAATTGTTACACTCTCTGTCCTTGGGTCTTTGGAAACGCTGAACCTCGTTTCATTCTGTAGATATTCTAACAACTATTTGTACGAATTAATTCTGAGATTTCAGGATTTTATAATATTTAATGTTTGTTCACAGGAAATCAAATACAGCTTTAATATTCCAAATTTTCACCATTTTCACGTTTATGATGTGTTACGTATAGGCGTGTTCTAGCGGGAACAACAATGCGAATTTGCGTAGCAGACAAGAAAGGTAATTATTTGAAGGTATTATAAAGATTTTGGGTTCGAGATTGTCTAGACCATAAGGGTCTTTGGTAGCGCAGTCGATAATTATATTTGGAGGCTGATAATGCTGTTGAAAATAAAGGTTGAAAAGAATTTCGATCAAATATAGAGGAAGTAGCAAGGTGTGAATTTTGAAATCACGCTTTCGGATGTTAGCGACAAGAAAAAATTTAAATATACAAAACATTAAGGATACGGAAAATACGTAGAATAATTAGAATATTTAATATACGTAAAGTAATAAGAATACGGAAACAGTAAATTCACAAAATAAGAATACAATATAATAAGATTACACGAGTTAATAATAATACACAATTTAATTAGAATACGCGATACTGAGTCTTTTTCTTACTGTAACAAGGAGGGGACGCCAAACCCGTCATTGACTTTTTGATCCGGTTTCGCTCAGTGATAGAATTTGAAGAACTGAAACTAATGATACCCAGTTTTGATGGCAGATGCCTTATAGCTTTTGAGATATTTAATTTTAAAGTTATCACCTCCTTCATTTGCTGAAGTGTAACTGTTGTTATCACAAGAGAACGTAGTTGGTACGGCGATTGACCAGTAGTACGAGGGTTCGAATCCAACCTTCCTGAAATAACTTTTTTGTGGCAATTTTCTCAATTTTGTTGTCTTTCTTGAATCATACGTTAGAATATGTTATACTATTTTTGACTCACCTGAAATATATATTTTTTAAAGAATGAATTTAATTTTTACTTTCAATATACGAAGTACATGAACCTGAATGGTACTTTTCGTAGAAGCACTCGAAACATAAACATTTTAGGCACCACGTACATCGAATGAAAGGTGTATTTTTACAGGCACAAGATTTTGAATTTAATTCCATTGGGAACGCGGCCTGAATCACATCGACAAAATGTGAATGATTTTCCGCTAATCGTGACGCGTACCAGGCGTACCTATAATGAAGATAATACATTTATTATAAAAGTAAATATAATTATACAAACAATATGTGAACTCATATTTACCGTATCAAGTCAATTTCCTATCATATAAATCTGGGTTTGTTTGTCCACCCCATGAGTGCAATATATATAAAAATGGCTCCTGTCCCACATACAGCAAAATCTTCCAACAACTTGTCATATGTATTTGACTGAAGTTTTCTGGATTTTGAGGATGTTATAATCACATTTCCGAATTCTTCAGTCATTCGGATCACTTTTTGCTGGATTTATGGTCCAAAAGTTCCATTTGGTACTTGTAGACAAATGAAAACCTTTGGGAGTAATTTTCCTGATAGTGCAAGCGTGTATTGTGCAGTATACGTGTGCGTCATCTGCGATAAATTTTGTATGCCTGCTTCAGTGTTCTTCTCTCCTTTAAATGTAAGTGTTCTTGCACTGCTTGTGTAATATTGAACACCAGTTTGATCCGAATTTATTACAAAATCTGGATACAAGTTGTATATAATTTGACGAGTCTGGTTTTGAAATAATTGTGCAATTTGCTTTAATCCACTAATATTGTCTATTTCCTTCTTCGTAACATATTTTGATATTTGCCGTTGTTTACTATTGTGTCGCATTTCAAAATTTTTTGCCCACTGTAGCGACGCAGTAAAGCGAAAATCTGTTTCACTGTTATGATATTGCGAAGCAGCTGCTAACACCCATATTTGCAGGGATCTAGTGGAAACAATTGCTCTTCTTGCTTTTCTCGCTTCCCAAAATCTATCAAACACATATTTGTTTATTTTGTTTAATTTATCGATTCTCGATTCACCGTTTTCGACTTGACCTTTCCACTCTACAAGTTGCTGTCTCGATTTGAGAGGCTTGATTCCCTTCGATTCTAGTGATTGGAGACTCCATTTTGGATGGATCCTAGCAAGCGACACAACTTTTACTTTAATCGAGAGTGGAATGTGACTTTTCTTTTTACTAGAATCGTCCTCGGTACTGCATGATGAGGATGGTGATTCTGACGGAGTACCTTCACCTGGTATTATGTCAGGTGAATGGTCCATTCCTCCTTCATTTTGGAACTCCAATTTTTCTTCTTCTACGAAGTCATGAGTGGAGATAATGTCTGATATTTTTGCTGCAATCATTTTTCCCATTGTTTACGACTGTATCGTGAAATTCGTATCGTGAAATATATTTATACAATATATCATAGCGCTTGTAATTTCTAATTTTCATTCTTCTGCCGCGGTTGGCAGCAACGATTTGAAAACATTTTCTGCCATTTCGTATTTATCAGCACGAGATAAAAAATATGAAGAGGATGATGGTTCACATTCCATACTGCTCTTCTATTACGCACTTCTCTTCTACACAATTTTCTAACACAACAAATAATTTTGACATACCACTTTTCGTATCGAACGCTTTGGAAGGACTGAATAACTGACAGTGAAGAAAATATTTCTATGCATACTTACCGTATGTCCTTACATGCCAGGTCAAAGGAACTGTGAACCAGGTAAAACGGTTTTATGACACTACCAAGAAAGACAACGAAATTGAGAAAATTCCTATAATAAATATTGTTTCAGGAGGACTGGATTCGAACACCCTTGACCATCGTACTACTGGTCAATCGCCGTACCAACTTTACTACGATCGCTTGTGATAACAACAGTTACACTTCACCAAATGAACGAGGTGGTAACTTTAAAATTAAATATCTTAAGAACTGTAAGCCGTCTGCCACCTAAACCGGGTATCATTAGTTGCAGTTCTTCAAATTTTACCACTGAGCGAAACCGGATGGAAAAGTCGGTGACGAGTTTGGGGTCCCCTCCTTATAAGTTTCACACAACTTGTAATGAACTCTATCCCAACCTTTTGCACCACGGACTACCCTAAAACACAACCTCGCGAATTGCTGATCTGAGTTCCTAAAAGGTAGTGAAGCAGCTTCAGCCCTTCGAGAATAAGTTGGATAATCCCACCATCGAAATACTCTGCTGGAAATGGAATTGTTTATTATCTTTAACGAATCAGAGTAGTCGGGAGGTATCGCAACAAGCAATCGTCTCGTGGTATCTTTTGCTCTATCACCAGCGAAGAGGACCAACGCAGTTGTAGTATATTGACGCCCTGGTTTACAATAACGCATATCACTTTCGCATTGCGATCAACGCAGGACTCACAGCAAATGAACTATAAGGTAATACGCGTGTTACAAAAACGGATAGCTATATGTAGATATGAAAGACCGCGATAATCATTCTCACGCTGGACTCACATCACGCATTCTGTTTATAACATCAATAAGGAACGATAGTGCCTATCTATTATTTGTTATAGGACCACATTGATTCCAAGTAAGGTATAGGCTATTATTAACAAATGAGCTATGAAAACTAAACCAAGAGATTGACTTACTTATACGTCAAAGGCACAGTATACGATTGACAAGGGAGTTCTCACGATTCTATGCATCATCAAATCGCATTCTCGCCGACGTTAAATATAATAAAAAGAATTTTGTTCCGAACATAGCAGAGGGAATTTCGTCACTTGAAGAACAGAGTATTAGCGATTTCGAATTGATAAAGATCGCAAGTATTTGAAGGTAAAGGCTCTGAATTAATTTGTATACCCAATAGATATAACATCACCAAAGACTGGTTATTTTTAGGTTTCCTTAGCCCTCTTATTGAGTTGTAAATTTGAAAATATAAATTTCATAGATGTGGGTTATTTCTGACAAGAGGACCATGAGTTTATACTCGAAATGACGAATGCATGAGGATTAAATAATACGAGTAATAATTCATTTCATTTCACTCAAACACAAGCATTCAAAAACTTCCTACTGCAATACGAATATCAATCATCATTTCCGCATTAAACTTCAACCGAAACTAACACCTTCACCGTCGTAAGTTGCGGATGTTTATGATTGGAAAACCTGTAAGAAACATATGTCACTTATGCTCATAAAATATGCATGTATGGGTGGAACAAATACAAACATGTAAGAAGTATGTACTATCTATAGTATGTATATATTTATTATATGCTATAGTTTAATCAGCACTAGAACATTACAATTTACATTGCAGTATATAATAAGCAATTTTTCTGTATTTGCGTCACTTAAGTGTTGATGTTTATGGGTCGACGGCGAATTTTCATGCATTCATACGGGGTTTAAGTGTGCAAAAGGCTGCAAATATATACTACGCGAAAATATGCAAAGTATGTAAAGCGAAATGTACTTTACAATAGTGTAGGATGGTGGATTCTTTTCACGAAGAGAAAGGGCAGTATATGCCGAGTAAGAACGTTAAACACACAATAAAAGGCCCAGTGGGACTGTGGCGTAGTGGTTAACGCGATCGATTAGTGACCCGTAGATTCTGGGTTCGATCCCCGCCTGGGCGCAGTTTCCTTTTTCGGCTATACAAGGGCGATACGGTACGCCCGATCCTACAATAGTAGTAGTGAGTGAGTAGTAGTTAGAGGGAATACCCAAATCAACACAACGTAGCCTCCACTACTTAATTCGCATTTATAAATCCATGTAATAGTATAAAAACATACAGTGTATTTATAAAATAATATTGATTTGTGCGCTAAGAAAACATATATATACAGGGTGGGGCATGTAACTATCGCCACGATTTTTCGGACACTTCCAATTGTGTCACAAAAAATGTTTTGCACAAAAATAAATCAGTTTCTAGTTGCCTACAAAATACAATATAATCAATCCCAAAAACTATTTTTTCTATAAAAAAACAAGGTCACATATTTTTTTTACATGACACCGTGTACTTTTGACATCCCAGGATTGTTGCTTACGAACAAGCGAATTCAACGACCTACTATACTATGACCCTCATATGTCTTTGACTCAAACAATTTAGGCTTAATCAACAGAAACGTTAATATCGAAAATTATTTTATTTCAATAAATTTACAATAAGTGCTCGAATTGTAATCCATTCTCTTGTAAGCACAATTCCAGTTGTTTAAGCTTTGTGTTAGTTGCAGCAATAATACTGTCGCGAAAAGCTTGCTCGCATGCTCTGCAGATTCGCTGCATTAAATATTGAGTACTTTCAATTGGCACAGCGTAGACTATTGACTGTAAGTGACCCCACAAAGAAAGTCCATTGGGGACCGGTCGGGAGATAGGGGTGGCCAAGGTATTGATCCATATATGCCCAACCAATGCTCTCCGAATTTTGTATTTCGATATTCGCGAGTGCTTCGAGCTTTATGCGGTGGGCATCCGTTGTTCCGTCCCAAGACGGAACAGATTTGCGTCTGTGGCACCCGCACCACCGGTAGGCCACTTGGGCCTCACGTGCCGCCAGGCCACGGAAAATACATCCCAAATTTCCGACCAGCACCGCACCAATTAAACGCCGCCCCTTCCGTAAAGGCATTCCATTGGCCGCTTAAAGGTGCAAAATGGTCCTTGAATGGAGCCTACTAAAAGGCAAAACAACACACACAACAATTCTACACTTCGCCACTTACACACTACACGGCAAAATTTGTACTCGACTCCACTGCAAAATCTCTACCGTTCACGTTAAAATATATACTTGAATTTAACTAGTGTTCTATCTTCATAACATCAAATTTACCCTCCGGCTCCTTCCTTGAACAACTTCAATCAACTTACATCCGCGTCCTTTTTTCTTCGCTAACATTGCCGACTTTGTGACGCCCCCACATTGGTCCTTCGAGCCGGACAGGAGATTCAGTGACAAGCATGGTAACTGACACTGAATAACTGCGAGCTGAACATCATCAACGCTCCACGAAGCCTTTGGACAACTAGGACATCGATTCTGTACCCACCAAAGGAGTTCTGGACATACTGTGAAACCACTGCAGCTGCGGAGTAGTTTACACCTACAACTGATCCTGCGGAGCTAAGGATCACCAATATCTACGGAAGCTGTATCATCGAGGTTATAGCAGAGGTAAGCTTGGACGACTATCTTCCCTATTTTTTCCTTCCGTGACCCACTCTTCTGTTACTTCTTAAACCCTTTTTACGATCACTTTATCCGTGTCGTGAACTTATAATGACTGAAATCAAGTCGCTCATCAAACAAAGAGGTGTGGCGGCTCTCCTGCACCTACCACTAAAGGGACATACGAAATAGGACTTTCTCGAAAGCACTCGCTCCAACTACCTCGTCCATATATATACCGCCTTTAACATTCCTTCCAATATCCCAACGTCTAAGGCAGGTCCTGCTAGGTAGCCTTACTGATGAGTCCACTAGCAGGCCCAGGACGAAACGCAACACCCTTCCTTTTTCCCATTCTATCCCCTGTCCACCGCTCTACAGAGGTTTAGCCAAGGCACAAATAACACGTATGTTTAATACACTCAAGCAAGCACATGAACTTGAACAACACATGTTAGTTCTTCGAAAATATAAACTAGAAGAGCATTATACTGCCTTTGTAGCCGCCCAATCCCAAATTTATGAAGTAGATGACAATTCGGAACAGGATATCACGCGTATTGATATAGAAGACTTATATTATGAGTGCGCGGACTTTATCAATAAGCACTTGCTTGAAACGGATACTAGCGTTGCTACACATCCGAACATTTTAAATCTGCCCATAGTACCATCACCGTCATTAGCCACTGCTAACACAATGTTACCAAAGATTCACATTCCGCCGTTTGATGGCAAGTTTGAAAACTGGCACTGCTTCTCTAATATATTAATTTCTTTGGAACACCAAAATGACAGCATTCCTATTACCAACAAATTTCATGTTTTAAAATCATATCTGGCAGGAAGCGCTGCTGGCGTTATGAATTCGTTAAATGCTACAGAAGAAAATTATTTCGCTGCTTGGAACGCTATTTAAAATCGGTATAACAAACCGCGAGAAATGATACAGAGTCATATTCGGACTATATTTGAATTACCTGAGGCGCTAGGAACTTTTCTTCGTCGTTACGTTCATTAACCGAAACCGCGGAAATGCATGTAAACGCTTCGAAAATGTTAAAGGAGTCTGTCAACTGCTACGAATTTCTTATTTTACTTATAACTTCTAAATTGGATAGATTTACACGTACTTCCTGGGAACGTTCTATTGAAGACGTCAAAAAGGCCAAAATTTGAAGAACTGTTAGCCTTTCTTCATAAATTCTGCAACGACTCCGAATCGGGCGACTTGTACACGGAAAAACCCATAGCATTTAATGAAAACCCAGGTAGAACATTCGACAAACCTGGTCATTCAGTCCCTCGCGGTCGCACACGAAATCTCGTTTCTACACGAGCTATACTGGAATGCCCCATGTGCAAACAAGATCACTATATTCAGCAGTGTCCATCTTTTCTAAATAAATGACCGCGAGTTCGATTTGAATATGCACGAACTGCCAGATATTGTATTAATTGCCTTCGTAAAGGTCATTCAAGTTTGCAATGCTCGTCAGAAAACTGCCGTAAATGTAATAAAAAACACGATACATTATTGCATCTTCCACAAAATACTCGAATTAATGCTCAAGCTGTAAGTTCCTCTAATGCTAGTAACACATCACTGACCACGAGTGCCACCCCGGTTACGTTAAACGCTAAGGGTAACGTTGAAATTTTTGCTATCTACTGCACGCATACTGATTTTGGATTAAAACAACATAGATTATGAGTGCAGATTTTTACTTGATTCGGGATCCCAGTCTAATTTTATTACCGACAGATTAGCTAGAAAATTAAAATTAACACCGCAAAAATTAAGTTTTCGTTCAGCGTCAGGTTTAGGGCAACCACCGAACCAGTTAAAATATCAAGTTACTGCTAGCATTTAATCATGCCTAGGAGATATCAAACGTACAAACAACTTTTTAGCGATTCCTACTATCACCGAAATGTTACCTTCACGTCTGTTCGATAGCAGACAAATTCCTATTCCGCAACACGTAAATCTAGCCGATCCGAAATGTTACAAGCCAGCCAAAATCGGAGAATATCTGTTTTATAAATTAACTTCGGTAGGACGCATTAGATTACCAAATGATACAGCCATATTGCAGAAAACCAGGTTAGGTTGGATCATTTCAGGGAACATCAATGATTATTTTAAGCACTCCGATAGCGATAAGACACGTTCTTATTTCAACAGCTTACAAATAGATAGGGATTTAACAAAATTTTGGGAAATAGAAGAAGGTCCGGTCAAAAAATATCTTTCAGATGCAGAAACCCGCTGCGAAGTACATTTTACTAAAACAATAAAATGCGATACTTCAGGAAGATACGTAGCCAAGCTCCCTTTTAACGAAAGGCAGGTAGTGTTGGGCGAGTCATACAATATAGCCCATAGAAGGTTTTAATCACTAGAACGAAAGGTTGAGACAAATCCATCGTTACGAGTCCAGTACAATAAATTCCTAAATGAATATCTTTCGTTAGGCCATATACAAGACATTTCCCAAGTCGCCATTATACATGAGGGTTCCTACCTGCCATACTACGCGGTCGTAAAAGACCACAGCATTACTAATAAGGTCCGGGTAGTTTTTGACGGCTCAGTCAAAACTAATACGGGACTTTCGATGAATGAAATCTTGGTGGTCGGCCCTACCGTGCAGGAGGACTTGTTTTCAATCTTAGTCAGATTTAGGTCTCACTCCTATGTCCTAAGTGGCGCCATTGAAAAAATGTTCCGGCAAATCCCAATAGACCAACAGGACACAAAATATCAAAAGATGTTATGGCGTAACTGTAAATCGGAGCCCCTTAGAACATACGCGTTAAATACGGTTACATACGGAACAGCATCCGCCCCTTATATCGCCGTACGTTGTCTTCTACAACTGGCAATAAATGATGAGAGATAAATATCCGCTAGCAGCAGAAGCTTTTAGAAATTGTTTCTATATGGACGACCTCGTCAACGGTACCGATTCAATTGCAAAGGCGCGCAAACTTAGAGAAGAGTTAATTGAATTGGGAAAATTGGGCGGTTTTAATTTAACACAATGGTCCTCCAATGAAGTCAACCTTATTAAGGATTTGTTAGATACTTCCGCAGACAAACAAGTCTACCTAGATACCGACCAATCGAAACGCAAGTTAGGTATTGTATGGCATTCGATAAGAGACGATATAAATTATCATATTCAATTTAAACCTGATCCAATCCTGTATTCAGAACGGCCAATACTATCGAAAATAGCCTAATTATTCGATCCATTAGGTTTACTTGGTCCTGTTGTAATAAGGGCAAAAATTATTATGCAACAACTGTAGAAATTCAATAGTGAATGGGATGACATTGTACCTGATGCAATACGCTTACAATGGCAGGAATATTATGAAGAATTGTGAGTATTAATTAATCTTAGGATACCGCGAAAAATCATTATTAAAGATGCCCTCAACATACAATTGCACGGTGTTTGCGACGCTAGTGAGAGAGCGTACGGTGCGTGCATTTATATAAGATCGACAGATCATAATAACAAAACTATAGTCCGTTTAGTATGCGCAAAGGCAAAGGTTGCACCACTCAAATCTATCACGTTACCACGTTTAGAGTTATGCGCAGCACATTGATTAGCAAATTTATTCACCAATGTCACTAGCGCTCTGAAAGTATCATTCCATTTAATTATATTTTGGTCACATTCTACTATCACCTTGCATTGGTTAAAAATATCACCACATAAATTAAAAACATTCGTTGCAAACCGGGTTTCAGAAATACTATCCAATACACGAGGTAGAGACTGGTGTCACGTAAATTCAATACACAATCCAGCTGATTATATCTCGCGGGGACAAGGACCAACTGAGTTAATGGACAATAAAGTATAGTTCGCAGGTCCAGAATGGCTCGCCTTAGACCAAGCTCACTGGCCGCATAAAGAATTACCTGATATCCAAATACCGGAAATTAAAACGATTAATTTATTCACGCAGCCAAGCTTACTGTCTCAGGGTTACCAACAATATTTCTGAAAAACCGAGGTTAGTAGGCAATTTATCAACAACAGAACTTCAACGTGCACATTAATGTATTATTAAGTTACTCCAGAAAGAAGCGTTTTTAACCGAAATAGCAGCACTAAAGACGAACCAGAACGTTCGCAAAGCAAGTTCGTTAATTTCCTTGAATCCATTTTTGGATTTTGATGAGATACTTCGTGTGGGGGGTCGCCTTAAAAGAGCAGCAATACCTTTCGAGCAGAAACATCCAATAGTATTACCTAGAGGTTACCATGTTACTAAATTAATCATTAAAGAATACCACATCAATTTTTGTCATACCGATATATTAGCTACTTTAAATGCAGTTAGGCAGAACAACTGGCCCATAGACGGGAGAAATACTACACGATTCATTGTGCGTAGTTGTATACGTTGTTTTAAAATAAAACCCACGTTCTCTGCAGCCCCCATTATGGGCGATTTACCGCGTAATCGGATCATTCCAAACCGACCATTCGAAGTCGTGGGTATTGATTATTGTGGGCCGTTCTTTGTGGAAGAGAAAAAATGTAGGAACACCAAAAAATTAAAAACTTACGTAGCGGTATTCATCTGCTTTGCTACTAAGGCAGTTCACTTAGAGTTCGTAGATGACCTTACTACCGAAGTATTCCTTACCAGCTTCAAACGATTCTTTGCACGTCGCGGTCGCGCGAAACATATACTCAGACAACGCTACGAACTTCGTTGGAGCTAAAAATTAGATGGACGAAATTTCGTAATTATTACAGTCACGTGATCGCAATAACGTAGAAGATCGCCATTTATCCGAAATTGGTATTGAATGGCACTTTGCGCCACCAAGATCACCCCTTTTTGAAGGGTTATGGGAAGCGACAATTAAGAGTTTCAAAACCAATCTTAAACGTACCATAGGAGATGCATTATTCACTTTTGAACAATTAAATACCTATGTAATAGAAATAGAAGCCATTTTAAATTCAAAACCGTTAACACCCTTATCTCCAGATCCCAATGATCTCCAAGCTCTTACCCCCGAACATTTCCTTATTGGAGAGTCGTTGCGAAGCGTACCAGAGCATGATTTTCGTGATACACCAACCAATAGACTCTCGATGTGGCAACATATCGAAAGGGTCAATCAGCACTTTTGGTCCAGATGGCAGAAGGATTACTTGAATCAGCTGACCACCAGGACAAAGTGGCGTGTGGATCCAAAACGTCATTTACACATAGGAACTCTGGTGTTAATCCGAGACGACACTCTGAGACCGATGCAGTGGAAATTGGGCAGAGTCATAACTACACACCCTAGCGATGATGACATCATCTGAGTTGTTACACTACGCACAGCTACCGGAACGATGAAACGCAGCATCCAGCACCTTTGCCATTTACCGATAGAAACGGACAGTTCTATATGATCTCCAAGCTTACAATTTTATTGAATTCGATGTATTCATTATTGTATTTTGTACTGAACTTTAAAGATCCTATAGGGAATTGTAACGACTTATATTACAATCACAAACGTAACGCATGCATACATCTGCATAGACTTACATTTGTAGCAATAGAGATATATACATAACCATTGTTAGTTATAGGCGAATAATTTAATATCATTTGTACATAATCTAATTATAGGATACAACGCGATTAACTAACATAATTCACATACTATTATAATTTACGATAAACGAACAGATTAATTTTCATTGAACTCTAATTAGTTCAAGGCGGGCGGCATGTTCCGTCCCAAGACAGAACAGATTTGCGTCTCTAGCGCCCGCTGCGCCGATTGGCCACTTGAGCCTCGCGTGCCGCCGGGCCACGGAAAATACACCCCACATTTTCGACCAGCATCGCACCAATTAGACGCCGCCCCTTCCGTAAAGACATCTCATTGGCCGTTTAAAGGTGCAAAATAGTCCTTGAAACGAACCTACTAGAAGGCAAAACAACACACACAGCAATTCTACAGTTCGCCACTTACACACTACACGGCAAAATTTGTACTCGAATCCACCGCAATATCTCTACCGTTCACGTTAAAATATATACTTGAATTTGACTAGTGTTCAATCCTCATAACATCAAATTTACCCGTCGGCTCCTTCCTTGAACAACTTCATTCAACTTACATCCGCGTCATTTATACGTCGCTAACATTACCGACGCTGTGACGCCCCCACATTCGTCTTGTTGAAAAAATAAGTTATTGTGAGAATTTACACTTCGTACGACGGCAGACAAGACAACACGTGCAACGGGCACTGCGCGTTACATTGTAAGGCGTAGGTAATGCGGCGGTCCTATTCGTCCACCCTCCCTCCTCCGAAACCAAAACGGTCAACGCCGTTTCGGGAAGGACCGATGAGTATTGCGCGAGCCGTCGAACCGAAATAAAGAAAGAAAAAATCTTAGCGGTGCTGCCTTTCCGATTGTTTGTTACTCACCCATCCTTGACATCTATTACATTATGTTATACGTCATTTGGAACCACTTGTAATAAGATTCCAAGATCATTACGATGGAACTGTAAATACCGTGCTACTGTCAAGTGTTGTTCATAAAAATGAGGTCCAATCAAATGACCACGTACTAATCCGCGCCAAACGATTATTGTAAATTTTTCTTGAAAATTATGTTCCTTAAAGCACTGAGATCTATCTCTAGACTAAAAGTGGCTGTTATGGCGGTTAATTACACCATTATTTGAGAACTTACATTCATCCGTCCACAAAATATTATTTAGTATCGCGTGATTACATTCGTATGCATCAATTAACCATGCTACAAAGTTTAGTCGTTGTTCTCCATCTGTCACGCGTAAATATTGTACTTTGCTGATTTTATATGGATGGTGATTATTCTTCTTCGTAATTCTATTAATAGAACCTGTAGATAACCCAATACTGGACGCTACAGAACGAATAAAAGTATGCGGATTTTTTTCGAAATGTGCTAATGCTAGGATAGCATTGTCGTCATTTAGAACCGTTTTTCATTGACCTCTTCTTTCTTTTAAACACACCATGTACTCTTGCACACTTTTCAATGTTATTAAACATTTTTGGACACGGGTGGCGTTTCTCTGGATATTTTGTAGCGTAAATATTTGCAGCTCTACATGCATTTCTATCACATTTACCGAGCATAAGCAGCATATCTACCTTGTCACTATTAGAACTCATGCTCAGCTTTGTACTGACAGATTAAGACTAAATATCAGAATTGTCTTAGCAGAATGAACCATTATAACTTGGTAGAGTGAAAATCATGTTGATATTAATGTTATGAAAAGATATCAACATAACTTGTACATTTATGTCAGACCGTTAAACCGACAAAAGAATCCAAATAATGTGTAAGTAACCATCACAGATATCATTTCCGGTTCAGAGTTGATCCTCACTGCTTCAGAGCATAATTTTCATGAAAAATTTATAATGAACAATTTCTATAGATTAAAAATTTCTGAAGTTAAAGACATCTGAAGGTCATAGTATAGTAGGCCATTCAATTCGTTTTTTTATAAGCAACAATCCTGAAAAGTCAAAAATACACGGTACCATTTAATAAAATCGATGTGACCTTGATTTTTTTATAAAAAAAATAGTTTTTGGAATTTTTTATATTGTACTTTGTCACAGAATCGGAAGTATCTGAAAAATCGTGGCGATAGTTACGTGCCACATCCTGTATATATATCAGAATGTGAATACGTTAGATATGTACAAAATATGCGGTATATTTGTATATTATGTCCTTATTTGTAAAATATGCGGGAAGTATGTATTACGTAATTTATGTGAAATAAAAGATATATTCTTAGGATCTTCTAATAATGAAACAAATTCCTGTCCAACCGTAAATCTTCATCCACATTTTATCAGTATATGCATCATCACCACTTTTACCGATGTCAGTAATGTATAAGTATACAGTTCAAGACAGTGGTGTTTTATGTCCTTTCCATTTACTCTAGTGCACATAATTGCTAACCTGTGGTCAGCTGGTAAAATAAAATTTCTTCAAATGATCAGTATGTATCGATATTATGGCTTCTGAACTTATTGAACCCTAAAATCCATGATCCTGACTTTACAGGACGATATATAGATAATTCTGAATAATTTGAATCGACTGTAAGATAAGCTATTCCTAACTGTAGAATGAGTTGCGGATTGTCCCAAGACCATGGATACCTGAACCTGTACAATATAGGACTCGGGCTATATCTAATGTTTCAAGTCCGAAGTTCAAGACTCAAGATCTGAGGTCTGAAGTTAGTTTCGGTTTTGAACTTCGAAGTCCATAATCTAAATCGTAATTGATTTTACGATTCCACAAACATAGATTTCTAATTCTACAGTTGGTGGTAGTGTATAGCAGGTATTAAAAAGTTAGAGTCACACAATTAAGAGTTTCACAACTAGTGACTTGTTTGTGACTATTTCATCATGCATGTAATCAAAACTCGTGGCCTCGCAGTGTAGAAATTGTCTCGAATGACTTCCACAATTAAAGAGATTATAGAGATCGCCGTAGCAACGTCCCATGTAATGACAGTGTTAGCTTTAGGTGATTACTGTAGTCGTGAAATGGTCAATGACAGATAATCTTCATATAGCTTCCTCCTTTCAGACAGAGAACTACATATGATCGGTAAGAAGTTATTGCTGTTGTGTAAAATAAAACTTTTCTCATTTTTTGGTTACTATTAACCATTTAAGTGATGACGGTACTTCGTAGTAACACTTATATTAAGAAAATTCTATAAACGAAATATGCATAGAATTCAATTAGAACTTACACACACTACTTACTTGAGATTCTGTAAAATGATGCCAACACTCACAATCAGAAACACCATATTCAACTACATAACGAGGAAGTTTTATCTTTGGTTTGTGATTCCGTTTTAATTTTTACTCATGATCCAATATAATTCAGAGTTTAAAGGTGTAAACGATATACTTAAAAATCGAATGTTTTCATATAACTTACTTACATATGTGTATGCTGTGATGGATTGTTTCATCCACGACAAGGACAGCGTTGTCCATTTAAACGTTCTTCCTCCTGCATTAATAAGAGTATGAATTGGATCGAACTGTCGAGTATAAGAACTCCTCGAATAAACACCTCTTTGAAAAACTGTTTTTTGGAATTTAAATTTTACCCACACACTTCCGTTCTCCAATAAAAGGTTAATTGAAAAACAGTTAGAACATTTGGTTTAATAATGATATTTATTGTACATTTCTAAATTCAGAAAAATCAAAATGTTAAGTTGTACTTTTCAGAAGTACTTAGTAGTGATGCAGTGTTCATTTGAGTCAGTAAAAATGGCACACATCAATAGTGCTTTAGCAAACGACTAAATTCAACAAATCCTCAGCAAAGAGAAATTCTCTAGAGAAAAGTATTTTTCATTTTACGAAATGTTGTGTAAAATATAATTCATAAATGCTTTATATCGTCATACACAATAGAAGATAAATATTGTAGTAGTTTAATACAAATTTAAGAATATGTAATTGTAAGGGCAAATTCTGCACTAGAATTAGAAGTGTCCAACATGAATATATCTAATAAGGAAGACCTACCAAGTATTAATTGACGACTCGAATGAAACTTGCTGAAAAAGTAGTTTTGGAAAAAATATTTGACACGTGTTTCTTTTTTATGAGCCATCATCCATACCTACGAGGCAAAAACAGCCCTTAATTTGGGGAAGAAGAAAATCCTCAATATCACTTAAATTATTTAGTCTATAAAAAATGTTTAAACAAAATATGAGCGTTTTCTAATGGCAACTAAACATGCATGAACTGTTTTCCCAAATATCTGTTTATTAAAAAAATATACCAAAAATTAATATCTTTCATTCATTTTTCTGGTTAATTGTTGATCTTGATACTATGTCCATATTTCTTTAGATTGGTCCATAGTTTATCTGGACCAAGTTGTACAAAAAATGGATCCACATTTAACCAGAAGAATAAATAAAAAGCTACTAGTTTTTATTATATTTTTTAGAGAAATAGTGTTCGGTCTTGCAGCCGACCGACCAGTACGCAAAACATCATCGAAACCACCACTTTGGAAAACGACAAGTAACCCAATCCGACAAGTTTTCTCAAATACAACATACTCTATCGCGTAACTCACAACGAGCAAATTTATTCACCTTTATTCATCAATTAGAACTTCGCCCTTACGGTATTAGTTTGTCGTGAGCGCACGCGATACTCTTCGCGGTGTGAATCGTTGCAATCGTGTCGCGAGTCGAGCATCGTAAATTTTTGGTCCTTCGAGCCGGATCAAGCGTTCGAAGACTCTTGATCCTTGTGTCACCGAGGAATCCGCTGCCACGGAAGCGCAGCCTCCTCAGATCACACCAACAAGAAATCCGCTGCCAAGGAAGCGCAGCCTTATTAAGCTCCACACCACTGAGAAATTCGCTGCCAAGGAAGCGCAGCCTTCTCAGACGCCACACCAACAAGAAATCCGCTGCCAAGGAAGCGCAGCCATTTCAAACTCCACACCACTGAGAAACTCGCTGCCAAGGAAGCGCAGCCTTCTCAGACGCCACGCCAACGAGGAACTCACTGCCAAGGAAGCGCAGCCTCCTCGAGCTCCACACCACTGAGAAACTCGCTGCCAAGGAAGCGCAGCCTTCTCAGACGCCACGCCAACGAGGAACTCACTGCCAAGGAAGCGCAGCCTCCTCGAGCTCCACACCACTGAGAAACTCGCTGCCAAGGAAGCGCAGCCTTCTCAAACGCCACGCCAACGAGGAACTCACTGCCAAGGAAGCGCAGCCTCCTCGAGCTCCACATCATTGAGAAATTCGCTACCAAAGGAGCGCAGCCGCCTCAGCATCACTCCAGCGTCGAGGTGTACTCAGCCGCCTGTACCAATTCACCACGCCAGATCAAGGTCATCGCTGCCAGAAATCGACACATCGAGCGTCTCTGCGGCTTGGTAAGTCGAGCTCAATACATGTTTTGAATTGCCGATTCTCTCCGTCCCTTACAAAAAATCCTAACTGTCAAGCAAACAAGTGTGTGAAATGGCTCCATCACACGAAGAACACATTAAGACATTAAAAGCTAAACGCGAAGCATTTCGCGTCGAAGTGCAGGAATTAAGGGACATCTTAGATGATCCTGAGATCTGTATGAACAACCGCGACATTCCGTATCGCAAAATTAGCCTTCGCCTCGAGGAATTGCAATTAGAATATGCCTCATTTGCTAAAAGTCAGCAAGATTTAGACTCTGTTGACGAAACCGGGGATCTATTACGCGGTCGAATGAAATTAAAATCGTTTTACATACAAGTACGGGCGCAAGCATTAGATATACTGCCGGCGACTAACGCCGCGAACATAACCACGCATGCACAACCAAGTGACGCGCAAAATAATCACTCTTCGCCTTATGCTCAAAACGAATCGATCGACATAGACGTACAGCTACCGAAAATTAATCTTCCGACATTTTCCGGTAATTACGAGGATTGGCCCGGTTTCGCGGATCAATTCAAATCAGCAGTGCATGATAACATTAGAATTAGCAATTGCAAAAAATTAACCTACCTCCGATCGTGTTTGAAGGGAGAAGCATTGAAAGGTATAGAGTCACTCACCAATTCAGAAGCGAACTACGGAATTGCTTGGGCAATTTTAGAAAAACAATGTAATCAACCCGCAGTCATCGTCTCAAAGCATTTACAGGCATTATTCGATCTTCCAAATATTACTCGGCCCGCGCACCGACAACTCAGATCCTTTTAAACAACGTCGAAGCGCATTATCGCTCGCTTCAACCGTTTAATCAACCTACCCCTGATACATTGTTAATCCATCTACTGCTCAAAAAAATCGACAAAGACACAGCATTGAAATGGCGCGAATACACACAAAGGGAGAGCTTTCCTAAATTAGAAACATTATTTCAATTTATGCATGAAAGATGTCAGGTATTGGAACCGTTAGCAAACCATCACCTGTCGCACTCCACCCCCACTACTTCTATATATACACCGCGCAGTCATACAGCTCACCAAAATCAAACCATTCAGCGAGGAACTCCACGGCCGAGTTTCCCCGACAATCGTCAACAACCACGTCAGATATACACTACGCAGGTAACAATATCCTGTAGTTTTTGTAAAGGAGCACACTACTCCCAACAATGCGAAACCTTCACCAGACTTTCTATACCCGACCGCCATAAACTCGTCCAGGCTAAAAAGCTTTGCTTCAATTGCCTTCGCTCCAATCACAATATTAATGATTGTCGTTCCACAACATGTAGACGATGCCACAAACAACACCACACACTTCTACACAAGGAAGATGTGGAAAATCCTTCCACTGCTGCACAAGCTCACGTTACCTGTTTAAATTCCAACTTCTCCTCCGAAATTGTATTAGCTACTGCCATGATTGAAATTCTAGATGATTCTGGACAGACCCACCTCTGTCGAGTATTGATTGATTCATGTTCCCACGCACACTTTTTAAGTCACAAATTCTGCAATAAACTCGATCTTACATACCAACGGACTGCGATTCCTCTTAGCGGCACCAATAACATGTGTTGCGGCGCAATAATAGAATCATAAAGCTGTCGGGTCTATTTTGCTTCCTCGAAAAATTTGTAAGTGACTAACAGCTGCCTTCTGCAGCTTTTTGCCAAATGTATAATTACTCTACCGAACCTTTTCTTAATTTAGTTTGCCTTCGAAATCCAGCGACTTTATGACTTTATTACTTGCGAACCGTTACTCGACAAGCGACCTTCGCGCGCGTCATCTCAGGTCAATGGTGACCTGAGGACGGACAAGAGGGCGGCTCCCTTCCATTTCCATCAATTTTGAAAAGCCAATCCGCTTGCCTACCCCCAACAACATGCCCACCCCCAAGTCGCCGCAACCTCTTGGAAAACCTGCACTTTTTTGGAAGAAATCAGTTGTCAGTTAGTTGTCAGCAAGACGTCAAACAGTGAACATCAAAAATAAAGTATAACTTCTCCCACGAGCAACCTCGATCACTGGTCAATCACTTTATACAATCAAGTGGACTCTTCCACGACCCAATCAGTTCGTACCGCGTTAATTCACGATACGACGCAACATTTTGGTCCTTCGAGCCGGATAGGCTAACAAAGACATACATCCGCTGTACAATCGACCAACTGAACGAGGAGTCAACCCGTGAGTGAGAGGATCTTCATAACATTGGACACATACTCCCTGTTTGGACAACCGACGGGATATCAACTATCAGTCCACGTGAAGTCAAGTCAACCAACGCCTCATTGTGAAGGCATCAACCAACGCCTCATTGTGAAGGCATCAACCAACACCTCATTGTGAAGGAATCAACCAACGCTTCATTGCGGAGGCATCAACCAACGGCGCATTCTGAAACGACAACCAACACTTCGTCTGGAGATATCAACCAACAACGTGGAGAAACTCTGACAGTACAGTCAGCGAAGTGATCATCAATCGACGCTAGGCTCGCGACACCAACAGGAATTGCTGACAGGTCATCTTGGGTAAGCTCTGAATCGTCTATTACCTCACAATCCTGTAGTTACCCCTGTAAAACCTCAATATCGTATCGTTCAATCATGGCCGACCAATTAAAGGGTCTAAAAAAGCAATGCGCCACAATTAAAGCTCAAATGACTCGCATACAAAATTCGCTTAATGAATCGTTAGATGCCGCCGCGTTAAAGGTTCGAAAAACAAAACTCGAAGAATTGTATCAAGCATTTCATGGGATATATCTTAAAATAGACGATATCGACGAAACAGGGGAGTACGAATCCAGTTTATGTGAATTCGAAGACTCGTACTATGCATGTGCAGAATCTATAGAACGATTACAAACTAAGACCGACAGATGCGCGAGCGTAAATTCAAATATTAACAAGGGTCAAGGAAATACAAACATAATGTTACCGCGGATTGAACTCCCTATATTTAACGGAAACCTTCTTGAGTGGCAAAGCTTCTACGACTCGTTCAAATCAATGGTTCACGACAATGACGATATTTTAGGAGTGCAAAAGTTTCACTACCTGAAGCGATCCCTACTCGGAGAGATAGCCAGTGATATTGATACCTTAAACGCTTCTTACGAAAACTACCTGGTCGCGTGGGCATTGTTAGTGAAACGATGTAACCAACCGCGAAAAATTATTCAGATTCACTTAAAGGCACTGTTTGAATTACCGTCATTGTCAAGGGAATGTCCGGTGGCACTACGATCATTGATCACTGCCACGGAAAAACACACCAACGCGTTGAAGGCTTTAAAGGTAGCAGTAGGCACGTGGAACGAAATCTTAATATATATTGTCACTTCAAAGTTAGATAGAATTACGCGACGCCAATGGGATCGTAGTTTAGATGATGATGCAACACCCACTTTGCCGCAACTCCTCGATTTCCTTTCAAAATTTGCTCGTGACGATGCACCGGCAGATACAAGTTCACGCGAAGGTTCAAAGTCACATTCCATACCATCTAATCGTCAATTTTCGAAGCCAAATACAGAAAGGCGTCACACGTATAATATAACAACCCCGTCAAAGCCCGCATGCGGATTCTGTTCGAAAAATCATTATATACAAGCTTGTGAAGACTTCTTAACCCTTTCAATCAACCATCGAATTCAGGCTGTAGGCGCGTCTAAATTGTGCACTAATTGCCTACGGTACGGTCACGCGTACAGCAATTGCGCTGCTGGAAAATGTAGAAAATGCAACGGCAAACACAACACTTTGTTGCATCGCGAATTAGAAGCAAACAAAAATGTGCCAGCAGCCGTAACACTGGTCTCGAAACCGCCGGAATCCACACCCGTAACACTGACCACACGCACACCAACGGAAGTGTTATTATCAACCGCGCGTATTTCTATTCGAGATCATCAAGGGAAATATCACCCATGTAGAGTTTTATTAGATTCCGCATCACAAATTAATCTCATTACTGAAGAACTTGCTACGCGATTAAAATTAAGGCAAACCAACGTAGATATCCCATTATCAGGAGTCGGTAATCTATCAACCCGAATAAAATATTTCGTGAAGACAGACATCCGTTCGAAACATTCCAATTTTAGCACCGATTTGACCTTTTATGCCATAGCACAAATTTCCACACCTTTGCCGTCTCAAAAATGTAATCACTCCCAGATTCAAATTCCGCAAAACATACCATTAGTCGATCCGGAGTATCAAACACCGGCCAAAATCGACGCGTTACTAGGAGCTGAAATGTTTTATAAACTACTGTGTGTCGGTCAAATTCGATTAGCATCTTCCTCCTTAACGTTGCAAAAAACCGTGTTTGGTTGGACAATCTCAGGTGCAATTACTTCCGTACCCATGAAAACCGCTCGATGTCACGTCTCGACAACCGCGTTAGACGATCAATTAACCAAATTTTGGGAACTAGAAGATTGTCCGACAGACAAACATTTTTCAATAGAAGAGAAATTGTGTGAAGCTCATTTCATGGAACATACGCGACGCGATTCAACAGGACGTTATACAGTTCGACTGCCATTCAACGATAAAATTTCAGAACTAGGAGAATCATACAATCTAGCCCTAAAACGATTTTATGCGTTAGAAAAACGGTTAAATCGAGACGCCTCATTGAAGGCTGAGTATTCAAATTTCTTAGACGAATATCGATCGTTAGGTCACATGACTGATATGTCTAAATCGGATAGCAGCCAACATGGCTATTATTTACCCCATCACGCGGTCTTCAAACAAGCTAGCAATACCACCAAGTTAAGAGTAGTGTTTGACGCGTCCGCGAAAACGACAAACAATTTATCACTTAATGATACATTACTGACTGGTCCTACGATACAAGACGATATGTTCACCTTGATAATCCGATTCCGCGCATACAATTACGTGCTCACAGCAGACATTGAAAAGATGTATAGACAGATTCGGGTACATCAAGACAACGTCACTTATCAGAAAATCCTCTGGCACGAATCCTGCGAAGAACCAATTCGAGCGTATAGTTTAAACACTGTCACATACGGTACCGCTTGCGCACCGTTTCTCGCGGTCCGATCACTGCAACAATTAGCGAGAGATGAAGGTAACCTTTATCCTCTAGCGTCAGAGGCTCTTTTGCGGGATTTTTATGTAGATGACCTGCTCACGGGAGCCCAAACCTACGACGAAGCAATCCAACTTCGCGATCAATTGATCCGCCTTACAGCATTAGGAGGATTTCATTTGCGACAATGGTGCTCGAATGACCCGACCTTATTAAGCGATTTGTCGAACCGATCGTCTGAGAACTCGCACGCGTTAAACTCAAACACAGTAGTAAAAACCTTAGGCATATATTGGAACTCCTCCAATGACGAAATTACTTAAAGCGTAAACGTTGACAATACACAATCCCGCGTAACTAAAAGATCCATTCTATCCAAAATAGCGCAATTGTTCGACCCTTTAGGCCTACTAGGGCCTGTAATTTCAAGGGCTAAAATCCTTATGCAGGACCTCTGGAAGGCCAATATATCGTGGGATGAGTCCGTACCCCAATCCATACATTTCGCATGGAAGGAGTTTCATGACCAATTGTCACTACTCACCCAATTTAGAATATCGCGGAATATCATCGTAAACGGCGCGCGAAATATACAACTGCACGGGTTCTGCGACGTAAGTGAAAGAGCGTACGGTGTATGTTTATATCTTCGATCATGCGATTCACGTGGGCAAGTTTTTGTTCGATTGTTAGTCTCTAAATCACGCGTTGCGCCTGTCAAATCAATCTCAATTCCACGGCTAGAACTCTGCGCAGCCGTACTACTGTCTAAATTGTATCATAAGATCAAACAAATAATTCAAATTAATTTTACCAAAACCAACTTGTGGACCGACTCAACAATCACGCTGTGTTGGATTAAATCTTCACCCCATCAATTGAAAACCTTCGTTGCAAACCGCGTCTCCATCATACAATCACATTCGCAATCACATCAATGGTCACATATAAACTCATCCGAAAATCCTGCAGATGCCATATCGCGAGGTCAAACCCCTTTTGAATTCATACGAAACCGATTGTGGCTAAACGGACCTACCTGGCTTCACCAGGTAGAAACTACATGGCCTTTTTCAAAACCTCCTGATATTATCGCCCCGGAATTACGCAAGGTAACGGTTCTTAAAACCATACGCGACGACAGTGTGTTTCTTCGGTATTCGTCGTGGAACAGATTGAAACGGATCATAGCATATTGCATACGTTTCTACGAAAATAGCGCGAAGAAGGGTTGCCAAGGGGGTTTGTTGACCGCGGATGAAATGAACAAGGCACACGATTGCATCATTAAGTGTATACAAAAACAATGTTTCGACAAGGAGATTACCTATCTAAACGCAGGCAAGGAGCTCCACGGGGGTAGCAAGATTTTAAACCTAAATCCCTTCATCGACTCTACTGGACTTTTACGCGTAGGTGGCAGGCTGAAACACGCGAAATTAGATTTCCAACAAAAACACCCTATTCTCCTACCTCGGGCTCATCATGTCACAAAATTAATCATTCGAGACTACCATTTTAAAACGTTTCACGGCGGTCTGCAGTCAACGTTAAACGCGGTCAGACCAATTACTGGCCTATTGATGGTAAAAATACTACGCGGCATTTAATACGACAGTGTGTCAGTTGCTTACGGGCACGTCCCTCTACCATAAACTTTGTAATGGGAAATCTACCTGAGAATCGAGTCGTGGAAGCTAGACCATTCAAGGTCGTCGGTGTAGATATATGTGGTCCTGTGTTTATAAAGGAAAGGAAAGTCCGAAATCGTACTAAAATTAAGGTATATGTAGCGGTATTTGTCTGTTTCGTCACTAAGGCTGCACATCTGGAACTTGTTGGTGACTTAACAACAGAATCCTTCTTAGCTAGCCTAAAACGATTTTTTGCACAGCGGGGAAAATCGCGACATATTTACTCCGATAACGGAACTAACTTTGTCGGGGCAAAAAACGAGCTACATGAAATACGTAAATTCCTTACTTCTACAAGCGATAACGAAAAAATTACGAGTCATTTGGCATCCGAAGGAATCTCTTGGCACTTTTCACCCCCAAGGTCACCGCATTTTGGAGGCTTATGGGAGGCACTTGTAAAATCATTTAAGCACCATCTAATTCGAACAGTCGGTGATGAATTACTTACATACGAACAATTGAATACGTACATAATCGAGATCGAAGCGATATTAAATTCACGTCCACTAACACCAATGTCCTCCTATCCTAACGACACCGTTGCCCTCACTCCTGCCCATTTCTTAATTGGCGATTCTTTAATGAGCATTCCTGAGATTGACTTTCGACAGACACCCAGCAATAAGCTGTCTATTTGGCAACACATACAAAGGATAAGGCAGCATTTTTGGACCCGCTGGCACAAAGAATACATCAACTAGTTGAACATACGCAGCAAGTGGAAGTCTCCAGGGAAACAACCACAAATCGGAGATCTCGTGATAATAAAGGAGGAGAATCTGCCACCCATGAGATGGACGTTGGGTCGAATCACGGAACTTCACCCAGGTGACGATAAGGTTGTTAGAGTCGTCACTGTGAAGACAGCAACTGGAATCTACAAACGTAGCATGACGCGTTTGTGTCCTCTACCTGTCACAAACTCAGAAACTTAAGCGTCCGCTCTCAGTAAAACGTGTAACTAATCTTAAGTTTGTAAATACTCCTCACTTTGTATGCTACCGAATATTCCTTATCACCATAAGCTTGCTAAATAATTTCATTGTTAATATTCCGCACTGTACTTCCCCTCAAATCTTATCGTGTAAATATTGTAAATAATCAAGGCCATTGTATGTAACTATCAGCCTAACTGCTCTCATCGAGAGACATGATGAATGGATGTTTGTATACATTGCGTAACGTCACACTTATGTTATATTCAAGTCAATTCACTATCCATAGTAAATTCTATTTTCTTTTTTTTTGAACGAAGCCGTTCAAGGGGGGCGGCATGTTGCGGCGCAATAATAGAATCATAAAGCCATCGGGTCTATTTTGCTTCCTCGAAAAATTTGTAAGTGACTAACAGCTGCTTTCTGCAGCTGTTTGCCAAATGTATAATTACTCTACCGAACCTTTTCTTAATTTAGTTTGCCTTCGAAATCCAGCGACTTTATGACTTTATTACTTGCGAACCGTTACTCGACAAGCGACCTTCGCGCGCGTCATCTCAGGTCAATGGTGACCTGAGGACGGACAAGAGGGCGGCTCCCTTCCATTTCCATCAATTTTGAAAAACCAATCCGCTCGCCTACCCCCAACAACATGCCCACCCCAAGTCGCCGCAACCTCTTGGAAAACCTGCACTTTTTTGGAAGAAATCAGTTGTCAGTTAGTTGTCAGCAAGACGTCAAACAGTGAACATCAAAAATAAGGTATAACTTCTCCCACGAGCAACCTCGATCACTGGTCAATCACTTTATACAATCAAGTGGACTCTTCCACGACCCAATCAGTTCGTACCGCGTTAATTCACGATACGACGCAACAACTTGTCTTCCACAATTAGCAGGCAAACCAATGCAACAATTAAATCACGATATAATGGCTACTCTTAGGCGCTCACATTTTTAGTAGTAAACCGGGTTTCACAAAAGGTGCCAACAACCTCAATCGATCATAAGACACTGCAAATTCCTCAGAATCTACCCTTAGCTGATCCGAGTTTCTACGAATCCGCTAAAATTGACGGTTTATTAGGTGCTCAAATCTTCTGGGATTTACTGTCAGTAGGATGCATTAAATTAGCTAATAATGACGCGAAAATATGCAAAACAAAATTAGGTTGGGTTATCGTAGGTGAGTTGATAAAACCTTTTCGTCAAGCAGGAATAATCTGTAACGTTGTTACAAATTCGTTAGAGCAACAAATATCTAAATTTTGGGAATTGGAAGAACGTTCCGTGAAGAAACATTTATCGCCCGAAGAACGCGCATGTGAAGTTCACTACCTGCAACATACCCGACGCGACGCAGGTAACGGCCGGTACTCAGTCAAACTTCCATTCAAGGAAAACATAAAGGAATTAGGAGAATCGTACCCCATAGCATTGAAACGCTTCCTCCCCTAGAACGACAATTAGATAGGAATCCTCATATTAAAGAACAATATACTGCATTTCTCAAGGAATATCACCAATTAGGGCACATGTCCCTCAGCTCCAAGTCGCTCGATGGCTATTTCGTACCGCACCACGCAGTCACGAAAGTTGATAGTCTTACCACCAAAATTCGCGTGGTATTTGACGCATCAGCGAAAACATCATCCAGGATATCCTTAAATGACACTTTAATGGTAGGTCCCACAATCCAAGATGATCTCTTCACACTGATTTCCCGATTCCGAACACATAACTACGTACTCACAGCTGATATCACAAAAATGTATCGTCAAATTGAATTATCACCGGAAGATCGAAAATACCACAAAATTCTTTGGCGAGAGAATCGCAACCAACCTCTCCAAACGTTCCATCTTAACACCGTGACATACGGCACCGCGTCCGCGCCTTTTCTAGCCACTCGTACCTTGCAACAACTCGCAAGAGAAGAGGAATCTAATTACCCAATTGCAGCCCAAGTGTTGCAAAACGATTTGTATGTCGATGATTTCTTGACAGGAGCACCCACTCTCAAAGAGGCCGAACTTCTTCGCGACCAACTTATTTTACTCACCACCACAGGGGGTTTCCAATTACGACAATGGGCCTCCAATGATTCCCGATTAATACAACCATTAAAAAATACACACGATCAATATATGACACTTGATCTCACTGACAGTAAAAAGACGTTAGGATTATTTTGGCAATCGCAAACCGACACAATAGGGTACACTGTTAAGAACCACGATACACCTAAAAATATCACAAAACGTAACATTTTATCCCGTATTGCGCAACTGTTTGACCCGTTGGGACTATTGGGCCCGATCATAGTAAAAGCAAAACTCATCATGCAAGAACTTTGGAAATTGAACCTTCATTGGGACGAGTCGGTACCCTTCGATCTCCATTCAGTATGGACCGAATTCCAAATGCAATTACCACTTATTGAAGAGTTTAAAATTCCACGATTGATTATAAGCAAGCACGTTGTATCAGTAGAATTGCATGGTTTTTCTGATGCCAGCGAGCGGGCCTACGGAGCATGCCTTTACCTTCGTTCAACAGACAGTTACGGCAATCATATTATTAAACTCATATGCTCGAAATCTCGAGTAGCCCCACTAAAAACACAGTCTCTACCCCGATTGGAGCTTTGCGCGGCCATCTTACTGATAAATTTGTGCGAATCCATCACGCAAGCACTACAAATTAAAATCACTAGCGTCACGTACTGGACAGATTCGATGATTGCTCTGCATTGGATCCATACCCCTCCTCACACTCTTAAACAATTTGTGGCAAACCGTGTAAGTGAAATCCAGCAAGGTAGTACTGATAATCAATGGCGCCATGTTCCATCCGCTGATAATCCAGCCGATATTTTATCTCGAGGTATCAAACCTACGGAATTTTTAAAATGTCAAATCTGGACCAACGGTCCACTTTGGTTACGTAACGACGAAACACACTGACCAAAAACCATCTTAACATCCATGCAAGTACCGGAACAGCGACCTGTAACGGTACTAAACGTGACAATCAAACCCACGCCGCACTACGAAATCCTTCGGAAATTCTCGACATTGACCACCTTGATTCGTGTTGTAGCATATTGTCATAGATTTCGGAATAATACTTTAAAGAAAACTAAGAATACTGGCCCAGTAACTATAGAGGAATTACAACATGCCCACAGTACCGTAATTAAATTAACACAAATAGAAGACTTTCAAACTGAATTCGAATACATAAGACAAGGAACAGGTACTAAGTATAAGGGTCGTCTTATTGCACTTAAACCGTTCATAGATTCTTCAGGTCTCATTCGAGTAGGTGGTAGATTGACAAACTCTAATTTAAGCTACGACCATAAACACCCGTTAGTACTACCAGACAAACATCCAGTCACAGACCTAATAATTAGACAATACCACCTTTCCCACGGTCATACCTGCGCACAAGCCACATTAAATGCAGTACGCCAAAAATATTGGCCCATCAATGGAAAGGTCCGGGTAAAAACGATTATTCGTAAATGCGTATTGTGTACTCGCGCGCGACCGACCATACCTAATTACCAAATGGCCACGCTACCAAAGCATAGAGTCACCTTTATGCAGCCCTTCTTAACCTCCGGAGTCGACTATTGCGGACCCTTTTTCATAAAGGAGAAAAAACTCCGAAATACAAAAAAAAATAAATGTTACGTGGCAGTATTTGTTTGCCTTGCCACAAAGGCAGTTCATCTAGAATTGGTGAGCGATCTAACCACCGACGCCTTCATTGCAGCATTACGTCGATTTTTTGCGCAACTCACAACGAGCAAATTTATTCACCTTTATTCATCAATTAGAACTTCGCCCTTACGGCATTAGTTTGTCGTGAGCGCACACGATACTCTTCGCGGTGTGAATCGTTGCAATCGTGTCGCGAGTCGAGCATCGTACAAATAGATATCTGAAAAAACAGTTCAGCTAGATTCATTTGTCATTAGAATACACTCAACTTTTGTTTAAATATTCTTTTATGAATGAAAGAATTTTTAAGATACTGACGAAAATATATTTTTTGCCTCAACTTCGGAAGCTGCTTTTACCTCTTAGATATAGATGATAGCCGACAAAAAATACGTGTCAAATATTTTTTCCAAAACTGTCTTCTCACCAAGTTTCATTAAAATCGGCGATTAACACTTGGGCAACCTTCATTGTAAGTTTAAGTGTAACTCGATCATTCCCATTAGAAATTTAATTTCTGGAACAAATAAATTAAAAAGTTACGTTAATCTCTACCTAACAGAAGTTAATTTTGGAATTAAAAGCGCTTCCATCTACAAAACTGAAGCTTAATAAAAATGGATTAAGTTTGGTTCGGTTGATTTTTATTTTGAATTCGTATATAATGATGAATTAGGAAGCAAAGCTTTCTTAAGAAGACAAATTATTGTGTCTTAATTGTTATTAATCTGAATATCAAGTTAATCGTTTTGCGAACAATAGGACTGTTACGTGTGGGTAATATTTTAAGATATTATTTCGTTTAATGGAATTTCTTCCAGCTCTCGTCTAGAAAGGAAAATGAAAGGACGCACTGTTTAGAGTTATCTCCCCCGATACGAGGGAGCTTGTCCCCCGAATTGCTGGAAGCGTAATTGACTCAGCGTCTAACCCCTTCATACATTTCCTTATATAGAAATCTTAAAGAATTCCTCGCTCGATTTCGGTGTATATAAACCCCCGAAATCTAAGCCTCGTGGGCAGTACCAAGCAAGATGTCAAGACGTTACTCTGCTTCGCGTACGTTTGAGAATCGTCTGTTCCAGCAAGATCGGGCGCAAGTTCTTTCGGACCAACATTAAAGCATATAGGATACGCGAGTCGGTATAAATCGTATTCCGGCAACCTCTACACTCGTTTCTTGAATCAAACACCCGCATTGCCAGTGCGTCAAAACCGAGCGTCAAATAGGTACTATACTTTAACTTCTCAACACACTATATCCGCATCATTGAGAATTGTATAACACTATTCAGCAATATATTGTTCATTGCCCGTGATAAACTTGAGAGTCGTTAATTAAACCCAACCTTCAATATCATAATCCAAATCGAAGTAACGATCCCACACGATACAGCTTTACCGCTCGAGTTGTATCGATATATTAAATAATTACTAGTTACGAGGCTTTTACTAACAATCCTTGCCAATCCCTGATTTCGCATTAGGTTCGTCCGCATCCTACAGCTCCCCGATTTCGCATCGTGTCCGTCTGTGAATTTACCAACCTCTCAGCAGCTCCCCGATTTCGCATCGGGTTCGTCTGCAACGTTGTACCAACTTCCTAGCAGCTCCCCGATTGCGCATTGAGTTCGTTTGCGCCTTCACCCTCCTAGTGGCTGCCCGATTTCGCATCGGGTTCGTCCACGACGTTTCAACCTTCTGCGGCTCCCCGATTTTGCATCGGGTTCGTCCGCGCTCAAACCACACTCCTAGAGGCTCCCTGATTTCGCATCCGGTTCGTTCTCGTCGTCAATAATCCTAGCGACTCCTTGGCTTCGCGTCAGGTTCGTTCGCGCTCCAAACTAACAAATTCATACCGTATTCCTAAACAAAACTCCGCCGGCCTCTCGCGCTGCTCGCGGTCTAGGCTCGTAACAGGACGCATACCTATATCTCGCTTTGGAACTCAAATTACAGACCCAATATTCGATGGATTATAATGGTAAATTCTAACGGAAAATAATAATTTAGTCAGAAAGTAGTTAGCTCCTCTTTCTCAATTAACAGTATAATTTACGTATGTACTTCCCTGGCGTGGTTTTTGTACAACTTACTTGTTTCCTACCTTTATACATTGTATAATGAGACGTGACAGCAGACGGATGATTTTGTCTTTATTCATCGACTGTTAATATTTAACGTTTGACCTATTTGATCATTTGAGTGTTTGCTTTTGTTTGGGGTCTCATCTTGTTGGATAAAATATAGGTAGAAGTTCTCAATCCATTATTATTTACAACGTACAATTTTATTTGCGAATTGAGGATATTTGTTTTTTATTAATTAGAATATAAGTATGAGGTAGCTGCGTCTTGGGTGTCTGATGACTACGAATTTCTATGCAAATTCATATCTTTATTAACAAAATTCAGGAAATGGGATTTAAGTGAAGGACTGTAAATAAAACAATATGTATTTTACTTTCTATACGTTGCATATTCTCGCATATTATGCACGTTCTCAATTTTTTTGCATATGTAAGCTTCCCATAAATGCATATAGATTCGTAGTCTATCGGCGAGTATGTAGGTATACATTTTTGAATTGATTACAATATTAATTTTCGATTCAGACTTAGATAAACAGCGGTGTATCTATACATGTTCATAAGTTTTTTAATTAAGACATAATATCACTGATAGAAACTATGTAAGTGCAAAAGAGCACAATTTGAGAGGTCGTAAATGGAACTGTTACTACATATAAATCCATACAAATTTACCAGTTTTCTATTACCTTTCAATGAAGTTCTCTTAATTTCATCCGTCAGTCCTGCCTAATAACTTCCAACGCTATTTTCGACGCTTTTGATTCTGTAATTCGTTGATCTACTTCTCCCTCTCTAGCTCATTGATTGGACAACTTCCACCACTATACAAATAGCAAGAAAACAGATAGATAATTTTTTATTGAATTTGGATTGGATATACGGAGTCAGTTTGACAGGGCAATCGGGAGTGTTTACAAAAGCTATCACTTTTCCCAACAATCACCTCTGGAATAACCAGTTAGCAATATGTCCATTTTTGCAATGAAGCCAGATTACAGTTTGCGATAGTTTGTACGAGTTTTCGCAGAAGTTTTTTGTGTACTTCAGTAAGCACACGGAAAGAACAGTTCAATAACTTTACCAAGTATGAAATGTTACCATCAAGAGGTGTAGATGTTTTACAGTGGAAAAAAACTAAATTTATGTTTATACTGCAGTCTGAAAATTTCATTAAAGGAATGGAAATTTTGTACCATTACTCATGTGCAAGTTTTTGTTTGGATTTAAGAGGGTGTTGGAAATTGGAATTTGAAAATTGAGGTTTGAGTAAAATACAGTTTTGAAGAAAAGTTTCAACGTTTATTTCGTGTTGTGATTAGTTGTGCTTTGTACAAAGGAATTAGGAGAACTTATTTCTATGAATTTTTTATTGTAATAGATAAGGGGGCGTGTGATCGATGTGATTTCTACTAATACCTATGGTTAGATGAACCTGAATTTTTTATGTATGACAATTAAATAGTTGAAAATTAGTAATCGAATTCAAATTCATTATAGCAACAACTTTTTATTACGATTGAATTATAGAGATTTAGATAACGTGTAATTCGTGTTCGTGTTCAGCTTATTTTAGTGAACATTTTTAACATTTTTTCTAATTATATTGTGTAGTTTAATTGTAGTTAAGCGTGTGAGATTCTAATTAAAACATTTTCTAGACAATTTGCAGATTTTAGGACCAATTTTTATTTTAAGTTTTATGAAAGGTATGTATGTAGATTACGAAGTAGAAAAATTGCACACGTTGTTTTCCAAAAAAATTCCATACACTTAGCTAGATATTTTTATGCAGAATAAGAATATGAAACTAGATATTGATTTATTTAGAATTCACGCAAGAAATCATTCAGTTAGTTTAGATATCATCGTTTCGGAAAAAAACGTTTAGAGGTTTAAGTTGATTTATACTCTTTCTAAAAAGAGAGTCCCAAGATTTCTTATCTATCATCAGTTTGAGGCTCATAGTACTTGTCTTTACTTATTGATGGTTAATAGATGCAAATTTCGTGATCCTGTACATCGAAATTGCTATTGAAAATTACCAATATTTGCATTAGTGACATGGATGCGCCACACAGTCCATATCATAAATTTCATTTTTGTGATCGTACGCGATATGCTCCACTTATCTCATTAAACATCCACTAAACTAAACTTATAGCGTGTATATTACATAATAAATATTGGAAAACGTGGAAACACTAATGCACGTGTCAAGTAAAATAAATGACCAAAAACTAATTCTTTCTAAATGAAAGCAGTTTGTTGATATCAAAAACGTTTTAATACTTTATTAAATAAAAAACAGTTATATAAAGGTACTGCTGATTAAGCGGTAATTATCTATAATAGAGTGTAGATAACGGACACTAATCAAGGTTCTATTGAATGCATTAAAATTTGTGAGTATTACCACCTAAGCAGTGTTCCAATAATTGTAATTTATATAAATCATTATAAATTGACGCTTATAGATTATTCGAAACATAAGTTTATACTTGGCTTTAATGTAAAGAGACTGCTTTAATTATAAACATGAAATGAATTGCCAATTTCAAACCTGTTGAATTTCTTAAATTTCTATTTCTCACCAGATGAAATATTTCTAAATTTGATTATAACTCTTTATACGATAGAATAAAAGAAGTCGGGATTAAATGCTAACTCACGTATCAGTCTATAACCCCCTCAATATGAGTAAGAGATTGAAACTTGATAGAAAGGATTTTCTTTGAGAGGTCTATTGATTGACGTATCAGAAATTTTGTTTTAGGAGTATGTTTACCATGTCCTGCCCGCAGAGTAGCGTATTAATATATATTATTTAGTGAACTGAAGTCTCTGTATAGAGAGTAGAGAATGTGTAGTATTTACAAATATTAGTTTTCATCATAGGTGTTACGGGGCGTAACTCCCGTGGTATTTGCACGAAGTGCCGCCTGTGACTTCTGCTCGAAGGACCAATGTTTGAGCCACGAACTCTGTTCGGGAAACATCGAGTGGCTCTGCAGATTTATGGCTTGATGACGGGCATTTACGCTATTTGTGACAATGAGACCAGCAAGACGTCAAAATCCCTTGCTGGCAGGCTAGAACCAGATGGTAACCACTTGAAGGTTCTAGCCGAACGCGATGTCAATAGCGGAAGGCAAGTCATAAACCATGTGGCAGCCACTCCTAAGAGAAAGTAGTGTCTCCGAAGGCGAAAGGCGACGCTGAGAAATCCCGCCAAATTTTCTCCCCCACCTTGGACGAGGGCCCGCGAGCGGATGGAAGGGGAAGGAACATCGAAGGAAAGAGGCTTTCCGACCGCTCGCGGGCAGACAGAGATTTTCTGGACAGCTAACGGAAAAGACGGAAACCGTAGCACTAGTGATCGCCAAGAAGGGACCGTCCCCTTGGCAAACAAAGACAACTTCCTCGTGGATCGACCGCCGATCACGAGCGCGAATAATTATTGTGAAGGGACCGTCCCTTAATAATCAAGCGTCTGAATGACAAAACTTTATACAGTCCATTATAATCGAAACACAGTTCATTCACGGGCACGCGCAACCAAACAGACCATTCCGGGCGCGACCATTGGTCCTTCGAGCCGGATCCAAGTGAACACAGTGATTACAGTTGTGAACTCCGTGCAAGTGAATTGTGTACCGTATATTATATACGAAAAGGATATAGGCGACAGGTGCTATATTCTGACGAAGACTCAACAGAGGACTACCAGTGGTATCAAACGCTTCATCCTGAGGTGGCCAGTGGCTCAACGGGGACAGGCGCCGTGAGCTCTACGACTGCAGCATCCCAGGAAATAAAAGCAGAACCACTGCAAAGGTGAATGTTTGCGACAGCCGCCACATTCAAGGAGCAACCAAGGCAGTCAGATGCTCCATCCTGAGGTGGACAGTGGCTCAACGGGCACAGACGCCGTGAGCTTTACGACTGCAGCATCCCAGGAGACAGAAGCATAAACAATGCAAGAGTGAATGTGTGCGACAGCCGCCGCATTCAAGAATCAACCAAGGCTTCAGGCCCTACATCCTGAGGAGCCCAGCAGTTGAACGGGGACAGGCGCCGTCAACTGGCCACTGCAGCATCCCAGAAAGGTTGAGAGCAGGATTCGGGACCAGAGACAGGAACGGGTGGACAATCGGCGCATCTCCAGCTTATGTGGAATCTGCAGAGGCCGATCAAGCGAAACCTTCACATATTCCTGTCTTCTTCCGGTGAGTCGAGTTTTCATTCGTTCTTTGATTCGCGTTAGACGATGGCGGTTTCAAACGAAAATTCTCTCCGTAAACTCATCTTGGAGCGTGACCGCGTGCACGCTGTGTTGACCGAATGTGCAACTTTCTGGGACGATTGCGGAGCAACCACCGGGGTTGACTCCCTTCGGACGCTGCTCGAAAAGAGTTTCCTGTTGATAGACGAGTTCGAAGCGATTCAAGATGAAATTGACTCGCTAGTCGCTGGAACTCCAGAAGGGGAAACTCACGAGCAATTTCGTGTAAATTTTGAAGATATTTACTTTGACTTGATTGGCGCGTTGAAAGGTTACTTGAAACAATGGTCTGACGTAACACCGCCAATAACAAGCGTGCAACAACCGATGCAAATCGCGGTTTCATCTCCTGCGATCTCAGAGATTCCAACTCCCGTTCGGTTGCCGTTGGCAACAGGGCCGAGTTTTGATGGTTCTCTGGGGGAATGGATAGCGTTTCGGGATAAGTTCGAGTCACTTATAACCGGTAACGAAGCGCTTAGCAACGTGGAGCGGCTTCAGTATTTAAAGTCATCTTTAAAAGGGGAGGCTGCTCGGGTTCTGGACTCATTGGGCGTGTCCAATGAGAATTACGATGTCGCATGGGAACTCTTGCGTAAAACATACGAGGAGACTGGGTTGATCGACCACCATGCAGGAGCATCTTTCGATCCGCCGACGATTCCGCGAGATTCGTCGGTATCGGTGCAAACGGGTGCATGCCATCGCGTCGCGTCGCGTTCAGGGGCACCGTTTGTTTCGATAGCGACTCCGCGAGATTCGCCGGGAGTGTTGGAACAAAGAACATGCCGTTGCATCACATTGTGCACCGGGGCAGCATTTGATATGCCGACGATTCTGCAGGATTCGTCGATAACCATGAAACGGGAAGTTGGCCATTGCGTTGTTTCACCGGTGGAAAGATCAGTCGATTGGCCAACGAATCCGTGCGATGTACCAGTACCTTCGCGACGGGAAATTGATTATTGCGTCGCGTCGTGTAAAGAAACAGTAGCCGAGTCGCCGACGATTCCACGGGATTCGTCGATAGTTTTACAACAGGCAGCGTGCCATCGTATCGCGCTGCGGGAAGAAGTATTGCTCGGGTTGCCGGCGAGTCCGCGGGATTCGCCGGTGGTTTTGAAACCGGACGCCTGCCATCGCGTCGCGTCATGTATGGAGGCATCGTCCGATTTACCGGAGATTTCGATGAATTCACCGATAATGTTGGAAAAGAAAAATTGCTATCGCGTCATATCGCACGCGGAAGTATTACTTGATCGGCCGACGATTCTGCAGAATTCGCCGGCAGTTTTGGAAAATGGATCTTGCCGTCGCGTCGCTTCGGAAGATAAGCCACAAGACCCATTGTCTCGGGGAGTACGACCACCCACCCTAGAATGCTTGAATCTTCGGTGGAATGGTACATTCTGGCTCCCACAGCATCCAGCTAACGGGTCAATAACTAGAGCACTGGCTCTCAGTATATCAAAGGTACAGTTAGTGGTGTTTGTAGCCATCAACTATGGATTAGATCGTGTTCTTCTAATATTTGAAATAACCTCTAGATACACTCGCTTAGTACGCATAATCGAGTGGGTTTTTAAATCGTGCCGGGCAGTCCGGCAAGAACAATTGAAGCGAGACAAAGGGTCCGTGGAAATTAACCTCATGCAGCCGAGTCGAATACGTTGCGTTTCATCGGTCGTTGACCTGCACCGGGCGATGCCTGCGGTTTTGAAATTGTCTAAGGCGCAGGCCTTTTTCGAGTCGACCGTTAGTTTACGGACAGGACAAGTTATTCCTGTTACGGGTAAGCTACGGTATCTAAATCGTGTCCTTTACGGTAAGGGATTCCTCAGGGTGGGCGGTCAACATCGTCACGCGCGCTTAGAATACGAGCAGCAACACCCTAGAAGCTTACCATGCGATTGCGATTGTTCTGCGTTAATAGCGCATTGTGAAATTAAGGCATATTGCACTCCGGTTATAAGACGGTGCTATCGGCAGTTTGCAAGCGGTATTGGCCACTTACAGGTGGAAGTACGGTCAGTTGGCTGCGGTACGGGCCAACTACCTGCTGCGAGGGTTCGAGTCGAGGCACGCGACGAGTTTCAAGGGACTCGAGACTTCCACAAACGCGTGTCAAATCAGCGGTGCATTTATGGCATTGCGGTCACAGAAAGATTCGGTCAGCACCTGCGACAGGTGATCGGAGAGCTTCGTTCCACAGTTAAGGAACTGTACGTCGTTCTGGCGCGGGTTAAAGCACGTGTGATTTCTCGACCATTATATCCCACCTCTTCCGATCATCACAAGTTGAATCCTGTGACTCCTGGGCTCTTCTTCACAGAAGGCCCATTGTGTAACATTCTACACCCCGACGTCGCTGACGTCAAAAACAATCGCTTGAGTCGGTTTCAGGAGCACCAAGCGGTGTATCAACACGGATGGATGCATCGGCAACGCTATCGCCTCCATCAGTTGCAACGCAGCAACAATTGGAGCAACAACACACCAGGGCGACTGGCTATGGGCACCATGGCTGTGCTAAAGGAGGACATGCTTCCACCTTGGCAAATGAAATTGGTCCGAGTTGGAGCGCATCACCTAAGGAATGATGAGGATTGCTTTCTACCGATTGATGGCAAGTCTCCACCTCGCCAGAGTCAGCCCAGGGGACCGCCCCCTTATGACCCAGGAGGACAACACTGGCTGTTGGCAGTGGACTGGGAGTCCTCATCCCCTAAGGATCAGCAAAGGGGACCTCGCCCATTCGATCCAGGAGACCCAGAAGAGGACAGTCACGTGGATGGAAACTGGACACTCAACGTGTTCCATCCAATGCATATAAATATGTAACGACTCTAAGACACTTAGCTATGTAGGACACTCAGGTGACATTAAGATATACGTGTGCATGATGTCAGTGAAGTGTATCGTAGTTTGTATGTGTGAGTACGTATGTTAGTATAATGTGCTAATTTAAAATAATTTTGAACGCGAGCCGTTCAAGGTGGGCGGCATGTTCGGGAAACATCGAGTGGCTCTGCAGATTTATGGCTTGATGACGGGCATTTACGCTATTTGTGACAATGAGACCAGCAAGACGTCAAAATCCCTTGCTGGCAGGCTAGAACCAGATGGTAACCACTTGAAGGTTCTAGCCGAACGCGATGTCAATAGCGGAAGGCAAGTCATAAACCATGTGGCAGCCACTCCTAAGAGAAAGTAGTGTCTCCGAAGGCGAAAGGCGACGCTGAGAAATCCCGCCAAATTTTCTCCCCCACCTTGGACGAGCGGATGGAAGGGGAAGGAACATCGAAGGAAAGAGGCTTTCCGACCGCTCGCGGGCAGACAGAGATTTTCTGGACAGCTAACGGAAAAGACGGAAACCGTAGCACTAGTGATCGCCAAGAAGGGACCGTCCCCTTGGCAAACAAAGACAACTTCCTCGTGGATCGACCGCCGATCACGAGCGCGAATAATTATTGTGAAGGGACCGTCCCTTAATAATCAAGCGTCTGAATGACAAAACTTTATACAGTCCATTATAATCGAAACACAGTTCATTCACGGGCACGCGCAACCAAACAGACCAATCCGGGCGCGAACAAACTCCTTCCTGAGTGAGTGAGCGTCGTGGCTCGGGAATATTGCACACCACTGCCTACAGTGCTATGGTGTGCCTATCTGCTTGTGTGTTCAGGGTCCTAATTGACGCCTGAAGCACTTGACTAAACTGTGAATGACTGACTGTAATGTTCAGGGTCCTAAGTGACGCTGAATGTGTTGTGTCTATGACTGGCTGAACTGTCAGTAAGTATGAGTCCTGAGCGACTTATACTGTTAACTGACTCTATGTGACTGTTGCTATCTGACCTGTAAGACTGTAGTGACTGTAAGTGACTGAATGACGTTGGCGATCTTCGCTGTCGATCGCCAACTCTCCTATTTTCTAAATTGTCCGCTGATTGGTTTCTTCTCATTATTGGCAGTCACCAATCAGCGGGCCTAACTAAACGCGGACACTCCTCTTTGCGCCCTTAGCGCGCTCACTTGGAGAGGGGTGCCGCGGTGCTCGGGTGGGGGCGAAGACGTTTGACAACCGGGGAAATTCTTCCGGGTGGCGGACCTTCGGTATCTTGACCGTTACAATTACGTTTCCGGCTACCCTTCGGAATTTCCGTGCTTATGGCACGGTCACGGCTATTGAGGGACGAGAGAAGCGACTTTCTAAACTCTCGTAGTTTTTTACTCATAAATCAGCTTCTCTCGCCAGGAAGTATATTGAACTCTAAGAACACATGCGAAAGGAACCGAAAAATCCCAAATCTCTAAAATAGCCCTTCACGCACGTCCGTGACATAAACCGTGTTAGCGACGCTCGCTAACAATAGGAAATTGACGAGTCCAGGAACAATGGCTAACTCAGTTCTTTCGGTGGAAGCAATTTGAAAGATTCGCCCCTTCGCTTATGCTTAATACAATTACTCGGTTGTTGAGCAATTTTACGATTAAAGGCGGCGTCCAAAAGGCACGATCAGTTAAGAATAGCAATTAAAGTATACTTATGGAAGGAAACGAATTCGTTGAATACCTCGCCGCTGAGAAGGCAAATGATCATTAAATCATTTTTATTTAAATTGTCATTAATTAGGCGTAACCTGCGCTATCAATCTATTTACTCTTTATTTCATAAGGGAGTAATCTCAAGAGGTGACGTCACAGATTTCGTAGGCATGGTAGATTTCGTTACAGTTAGATCATTACCTACAAGCAAGTAGCTGTCTGACGAATACGAGGTGGAACCACTTTCGATTTCTTCCACGAATGCGTAAAGTAATTCACAGCTGTTTACTGTGCATTAGACGGGCAAAGGAGAAATCGTCTCAAGGCAGTAACGTTGCCAAGAATCGGAGACATCGTTGTCGCATTGCCGCTGTGACAATTCATCGCAACGATAGCATGAAACTGGTTGGTCGATCGACTACAAAATCCCTACGAAATATTTTGGTCGCAAGTTCGCGCCCCGCACAAGTTAAAAGGTATAGCCGGATACGGGGGTCAAAAGTGCCCTTGAACCAAATTAGACTTTCGATGTACCAGTTGATAACTTAGCCACAGAAAAGCTTTCACACCAAGTTTCAACCCTCTATCTCGATCTAGGGAGTAGTACTGGGGAAGAAATGATATATCAGTTTTTCCATATTTGTCCTACTTAATGACAAGCAAAAATTCTGGTAAAAATCTGAAATATTAGAAATGTAGTGATATATGTTAGAGAATTTCTCCGGATTTTCATATTGCAGAGTTTAGGTGTACAAAATGAAAAACCCTAAAAAAATGTGAAAAATGCAGATTTCGTAGTGAAGTTGTAAGAGCACTACTTTTATATTTTTATGACAACAACGTATTATTATAACTGTTGTCCCCGATATCTTTCAGATATTTTGGAATTGTGTGATGTAGTTAAAAAAATTAAAAATCAATTTTGTCGAAGTATTTCGCGCGAAAAAGCAATCCTTACTGTATTTTTATGTTTTTCATGCAGTGAGTAATAGTTCTACATCTGGAAGAATAATATATAGATAACAAAAATAATATATTCAGTCGACTAACACTATTTAACACAAATATGTGTTAAAATATGAAGAACGATTTCAAAGATAGATTGGCAGTGTTAGCGTCCGTCGCTAACACGGTTTATGACACGGACGTGCCGACGAAGCTATTTTTGAGCTTAGGATTTTTGTAGCTATTAGTATGCAATTTCCAGTTAATTATATCCTGGCGAGAGAAGGTTTGGGCCTACAACCCTAGAGTTTTAGAAATTCACTTCTCTCGTCCTCAATAGCTGTGGCCGTGCCATAAACAGGGAAACTCCGAAGGGTAGTTGGACACGTGCGTGTAGCGGTTAAAAGACCGAAGGTCCGCTACCTAGAAGAATTTCCTCAGCCTTGTCGAGCATCTTCGCCCACCCGAGCACCGCGGCACCCCTCACCAAGCGAGCGCGCTAAGGGCGCAAAGAGGAGTGTCCGCGTTTAGTCAAGTCTGCTGATTGGTGACGGCCAAAAATGAGAAGGAACCAATCAGCGGACAATATAGAAAATAGGAGAGTTGGCGATCAACATCGAAGATCGCCAACGACAGTCTCATTCAGCCACTCAGAGAGTAATAGTCACAGTTAGTCAAGAGCTTCAGGCGTCGTTCAGGACCCTGAACTCACACGCGAGCAGTTAGATAAAACACTCGCGATGTAATAGTTAGTCAGTCAAGTGCTTCAGGCGTCACTTAGGACCCTGAACACTATAGTTAGTTAGTCAGTAAATTAAATAATCGCATAAAGCAGGTTCCGAAATTATCTGTGCGTATACTTCAGAGTAAAATATTCTTATGTTTAACATATTTTGAAATTATTGCCACTTATTAGCATATTGTATAGTTACGAATAAATGAGTAACGAACATATGACGAAAATGTTAAGTATGGGTATACAGTCTGAACCCGTAGTCACTCTGCCAATGCAACCATTAAAATTATCTTTCCAACTTCAAAATCTAAATATGTGAAATAGTTTCAGTTAACTGAATTTACAACTTCTATTTACAATAGACTCCCGATTATCCAGGCCCGTTTGAACCGGCCTCCGTTTTATCCAGCCACATTTTTGTTGATATGAAATATTCTGTAATTATTCACTTTCTTGCGTAATTATTGTCACATGTATTTGTAATTGTTTAAATATTCATCCCCATATTAAATCTTTTTCCATTCGTACTAAATCTCTGAGTACAGTATTCCGCACTTCGTAGAGAATAGATAGAGATGAGAAAGTCAGTCACGCAAAAGCGAAGATTACACTTGGAACTACGACGAAGTATGTTGAACAAGAAGAAGATTCATCAGCAATTGACATATCATTTTTGAGAAAGTGGCGTGACATCGCATGAACGAACGAAACGAAATAAAAGAAACAGAAAAGATTACCAACTGTTTTGTGAAAAATAAAATTAAACAAATGTTACATACATATTACATAGCATTATATTATATTGAGATGGTGTGATTGTATATATATACCGTATGTACATACGTGTGTATAAATGTTAAACATTATAAATATATTTAACATTAACTTTTTGGTATAAACATAACAATCTATAAAGCATGCTGCCAGATTAACTGGCCATTTGTTTATCCGGCCAAGTTCTCGTCTCGCAGGGGCCGGATAATCGAGAGACTGCTATATATGTATGTATATTGTTCTTCCAACTGTAGAAATATTAAAAATCACGTAACGCAGTCACTGCATAAAGAACATATAAAAATTTAAAGTACAGATTGCTTTTTCGCGAGAAATATCATCATGTATACCATAAAGTGCAATTATACTTGGCAATAACAAAATCATATGGGTATCCAAACAACATATTCATTATGTTTATGGTAACGTTCGGGCTAGCCACATTAAACAACGTAATTTAAAAGTAGTACGTAGTCATTACGTTTATGTACATATAAAACGGCATACGAGTTAGCATGGCAATCAATTTAGTTAGTGTATATGTATACGCATGAAAATTAAATTCTCTGTGGAGACATGGAAATGTGTAGACCACTGTTTTCGGTTAATGTTGATGTGGTAAAATAACCGAGGTGGTCAAAAACCGTATTGTGTGAACGAGCTGTAAACAAACCTTTACATGGCACAAAAATAAGCTGCCGATGCTCAGCTCAAACGAATCAGAGCCAAAAATCGCATCCCGCGAATAGTAACTATAATAAAGTGGTTTCAAAATTTGGACTGCTAATAAATGAGTAACTATGACAAGCAAATAATTTTCGAGTTAAACTTTTGAGTTCTTTCAATACTGTTTACCAGTAAAACAACTTTTGTCTTCATATAACAATCTTTTTTACCATTATTCGTTCATGTTGGATTAACGGTTACTATTGATCACAGCTACATTTAGGACTCTGTGATCTAATAACAAACGTGAATGACGTAGACTGAAGCAATGTAACGTCGATTCTTCTTTAGAAGTAGTATGCTGTGATAAAGCACTATGGCGATTTATTAGGTTGAATGCATTCATGCAGCTGAACAAGTTCGTATCGGAATTCCAAAGAGAGCTTGCTTTCAGCATGTAAGGTTTGTTTAAGACGTGTGTATATAATTCGATATGTATATATACATATATCGTACAGTTGTTACAATATTTTCTCGCCAAGAGCTCGAGCGATTCTGTGGATAAATGCGTAGAGTTCAACCTTAAACCATATTGGCAATGGCGGGGGGGGGGGGGAGGTGCGGCACGTCCATCGCTACACACAAGCAGAAACGTACGTATCACAACACCGCAAACATCAAAATCATCCGTTCGACCAGTCGTCGTAGGGCTGACGACAGCGTTGCCAAATTTTTCGTGTTCTAGCCTACATCAGAGAAGGCCGCGAGGAATACCTCGTTTGGAACCACGATTCACGACCAGTGAAGTAAGTTCGGTTCGCCTTTGATCAGACCAAAGCGCTTTAAATCCCCATTCAATGTATGGGTAAGTTAATTCAAGATAAAATAATTTTTTTTTATTTTCTCTTAATAAATTATCTTTTCACAAATTCGCGAAACTTTTCTCGTTAAAATATGTCCAAATACGATATAATACCGATTACATTTACGTATTAAAATGTGCAAGTATTGTATTAATAGAGGAGATAAGAGAAGTAGGATATGGAAGAGAATTAAATAGCCAGGATAGATATGTTGTATAGAGTAAAAGAAACCTACAGGGACTGAAATGTATAGTCCATGTATTACACATCAGCTGCCATCAGAAAAACTTATAAATTCTATACTTTATGTAAGTACATCATATCCAATGCCATAATGTTATAAAATTATATACTTTGCTAGAAACAATCCATTTCTGCAATTTGTCAGAAACTACAATACAGCATAATTAATCCACAAATGTTAAGTAAAAGTGGTCCGAATTATATCATGTTTGGTTTCACTTTAATAAAGAAAATGCATTAATATGATAAATAAATTACCTTAAGGGAAGATAAGAAAATAAAGAACTTTTAAGTTTGCATTGCATTTGCGCAGCGATACATGGGCATTTAAACTTCTTCCAATGGTCGGATTCTCATTCTCACTTTGTCTTTCACTCGTTGTCCTCTCTGACGACAGAAACTAGACGAGGTTTGAGTTTCGTGTCCTTAGCGGACTTGGGTTCAGCAGCAAACTCTTGGCGAGAAAACGTTGTATGTGTATGCATCGGGCACCCACATGGCTCATGGATCATGTATGATCACTACGGTGCGAACCAGACATTGAACGACACAATATACAGTGTTCAGTTGTCCGCCGAAATACGCGGGGATTCCGAACATTTATGTATCGCATTAATGAAGGATCGCGTAATTCTGCGTCTTCCCTTCTCACTCCTACCACAAATTTATATTACATATGTACATAGTTATAGACTGGGTAAAAGTTTAGTTATTTGGACAAAGAGCAGGGGCTGGGGATGATACCAATCGAAAGATATGCCTGAATAATTACAAGGTAATTATTTAAAGAAGGGGGGGTCTCACCGATTTCGATGATTTTCGAGTATGTTATAAAAATCAACATTTTGAAAAACTTTTTCCTACGCATATAACCGACGCACGACCTTCGTTTCCGAAATTTGTCTTAAAAGCGATCGGTACTACACCATCGAATTCTGTCTGTGCGTACGCGTCCGTGGGATCGTATGCGTAAGCGTTTGATCGGCAACTCTCTACCGGTTCCATATATAACAGCGTAGCGGCCAGCGATGAACATTATTCAATGTGTCAAATACTTTTTCGAAATAATGACTGAAATGTTTACAGCTTCGGATAATATCAATAAAGATCATTCAAACAGAAATGAATGTGTGGCCGGCTGCCTCACGGAGGCCGGAATGAATGCTTCGACCCGAACCTAAACTTCATTAAATTAGTTACTAGATAGAGGAGTTCGATTTGAGCAAGGTTCGGGCCGGATTATTATTTCGGCCGCCATGAGACGGCCGGCTACCCGAATCGAGTTCGGGAGCACTCCCATTATACGCGTCCATTGCGGGCCGCCTCGATGCGTTTAAAGAAACAGTGGGCAATCAACGTTCAAACGTTTACGCATCCGCTACCATGGACGTGTACTTATAGAAAGAATTCAATGTAGTAGTACCAATCATTTTTCGAAAAAAATCTCGGAAACTAAGACCGATCGGCGGCTATATGTATAGGAAACAGATGTTTAGAATGTTGATTTCTAATACATACTAAAAAAAGATCGAAATCGGTGAGACCCCCTCTTTACAAAATAAATACCAATTACAATGGTAGTAACGCGGTTCTTGTTTAGGTTCCTAGATATTAACAAAAACATTAGTACGACTGCATTGCTTACTGTTTATATGTATGGATATGTACACAATGTGTACACAGACAGCCGACGCGTTAGCCACTTCGCTCGCCGGCGGATTTGGTTTGCTTATTCTTCATCTCGTCGCTAAACGGCACTCCGTTTCTGGCACAATGCGACTGCATTATTTGTGGTGTCATCATTGCTATTGTACGTATAGGCAGAATACAAGGTAATTATACTAATATATGTAGGATGGTGGACACTTCTAGACCCAATCGACACGAAGAGAAAGGACAGTATATGCCCTAGAAGAACACTAAACACACAATAAAAGATCCAATCGGACTGTGGCTTAGTGGTTAACGCAATCGATCAGTGACCCGTAGATCCGAGTTCGATCCCCGCCGCGGCGCAGTTTCCTTTTTCGGTTAGACAAGGGCGATAAGGCGGTAGTCCAGGCATGGCAGAGAGTTGACTTTACCGACAAAATGGGCCAAAAATATGGGTTTGCCCGAAACAACTTTTCGTTCTTATAAAGGAGAATTTGGTGTCGAAATATGGCTCAATCGAAAGGGGAGGGTTCAGCGCGGTTCGGTCAGGTAGAGTCTTGTGATCAAATTATGTTGATATGTAGTAATATAAGCGTTGTAATGCGGAGCAAAAATCGACGGCTTGATAGTCGTCGTATCTAAGCATTTTTTTGGTACGGAGAGAATGATCTGCATGAAATGAATACCTGATCGACACGCGCTGAAGCTTTTCCTTTCGAATGAGCTATCGTTCGACTCAAAAGCTTCTCATATAACGACGAAAAGTTATTTCGCGTAAAGGCATGCTTTCTCGGAAGACGTCGCCATATTGACGATAAAACAGAGCAAAATACGTATCAAGTTTAGTTCAGATGTTATGCACGAGGGGCGCCTAATCATCAATACAAAATTGTTGATTGTGAGTATAGGAGCAGCTCCATGTACCACTACATTCAACCTCGCCGGTACGTGCGTCGTCGTCGCTTTCCGCCTACAACAGATAGTTGCGCGTTTGTTTTCCGCCCGGCAAGCGACACCGCGATATATTTATAGAAAAGCAAATCAAGCAGCGATGCCATTTAGACGCAATTCAACGCAACGCGTTCACAACACTCGCATAGGCGGAGTTCAATGTAGTTGTATCATCGTTTCTTTTTACATTTTGAAAAGTAATATGTATGGGAACATATACTGGAGAATGTTTTCGGATTTTTTTCCTGCAAAACTTAGGTGTAACATATGAAAATATCTAGACTAATCTGAAAAATGCAGATTTCGTAATGAAGCTGTAAAAGTACTACTTTTATATTTTTATGGCAACAATATATTATTATAACTATTACCCCCAATTTTTTACATTTATTGGAAATGGGAACCGTAGTCATAAAAATTAAAAATCAATCTTTTTGATATATTTCAAGCAAAAAAGCAATCTTCACTTTAAATTTATATATGTTCTTTATGCAGTGACAGCGTTACGTGATTTTTAATATTTCTACATTCGGTAGAAAAACAGCAGACTCTCGACTATCCGGCCCCTGCGGGACGAGATCTCGGCCGGATAAACAAATGGCCAGTTAATCTGGCAGCATGCTTTATAGATTGTTATGTTTATACCAAAAAATTAATATTAAGTATATTTATAATGTTTAATATTTATACACGCGTATGAACATACGGTACATATATACAATCAAACCATTTCAATATAATATAATGCTACGTAATATCTATGTAATATTTGTTT
>JAMYCR010000011.1:64633-208076 GCA_028830335.1 Eucera pruinosa | reverse complement strand
AAAAAAAAATAATGATAAATAAAAAAAGTAAAAAGCTGAAGAAGAGACTCGAAACAGGCTCTAGCGGTTCTGAAGTAACACACTTTGCCGCCGAGCCAGCGCCGTTGCTAGAAACTCACTTAATATTTCGGAAGATAACGTTGTCATCGGAACTTACATTAATTGGATTTATTTATTTTCTATAATTCCTCTGTTATTCTGCCAAATGTAAAAATGTTAAACAATGCATGGAGCACTTATATACCAAAGAACATACAAAAATTCGACGTCTAACACGCAGAAAATAACGAACGAATCGGTTTTTAGTTTTTTTGACTACGGCGCACCAAAACGAAAAATCTGAAAGAAATTGAGAATAATAGTAATAACAATATCTACTTACTATAAAAATATAATCGTAGTTCTGGACCTGCATCAATGCTTAATCGGCATTTTTCCGCTTTTTTCGGTTTATCATTTTTCACAACTTATCTGTTCAATTTAAAAATATGAAAAAATTCCTAAATACGTAAGCCGATATCAGAAATGCCTCTGATTTTTTTCTATTTTTTTGATGCTATAGAATAAGAGAAATGACGTAAAAACATGATTTTCATTTTCACCCTGTTACTACCCTCCAGGTCGAGATACAGGGCTAAAAATTTGCACGAAGTGTTTTTTTTGATAAGCTATCGAATGACTCATTGCACGCTGAATTTGGTTTGGGGGCACATATGACCCCCTTATCCGGCTATACCCTTTTGTAAGTTGATAACGACATTATGAAAATACACTCCAACCGTGCAATGAAATTAAAATTAATTAAGGAAGATCGATTTTTGCTTGCCTTTTACAAGAACAATTTTATCTATGCATTGATAACATTACTGTGAAGTATTACCAAATGTATGAAGATAAATCATAGTTATATTTGTTTTATACGCACAGAGTGTGCATATAATCTCCACAATTTTTTTTTGTTCGCATCTACTTGGCAAAAATCACTGTTATTAAATTGTGTACTCTTTGAAACGATTCGACATTTGTCTGAAACAGTTTTTGGCATCATTCGCGGTTTCCAAAATCTTTAAATAGATTTATTTAAATGGGACACCGAGTATAGTGGTCAAACAGATTTCTTCGTAACGCGGAAAGAGAACGATCTAGCTGAGTCTGTTGACTTTATCGTCGTCAGCGACATTTCCACAGCTATTTCTTACACTCACCGCATTAAAACGCAGAAGGCGTATGAAACACTCGGATTTATTTCGAGGTCGGTATTTCCGAGCATGTGACACGAAATCCCATAAGAGGAGTGGTCTATTCTGTACCTCGTCTGTGTCACGATCATCGTATGACGGTTACCATAAGCAAAATTTTTCATCGCGACTTATCTTTTGTTTCTAGATGCATTGCACGAAGTCACCACTTACGTCACCGTATATATCGCTGTACGAGAAAGAACAGCTATCAAGCGGGATTCGTATTTTTGTATATGCATTCAATAACACACTTGGAAACGTCCGGATGGTTCAAGGATAATAACAAGTTAAACTTGCGATGTTTTTTTCTATTGTTACGTTGAATGTACCTCTACGTGTGGCGCGCGCGTCTGCTCTGGCTGAGTGTGTATGAATGTAAGACTGTGTAAATGGAAGTGCGAGTGTGTCGAGCAAATTGTATTTATGAGACGCGCGTACGTCAACGTACTGGCGTACAAGAACAGTGATAAAATGTTTTGAGTTCGTGGATACTCTAGTCCCGTACGGGCCCTTTCACCAGATCGTTTAATAATTAATAAAAAGGTAGTTAGTTAAATAAGGTGAATAGATAAAAGAGGAAATTTGTAGCTGATTAAAATATATTATATCAAAAGAAAATGTTACTGATTGACTTGTATTACAGAGTACTGATATAGTTAACTACAATTTAGATGTTATAGTCTCGGTAAACAATGCAAATTGTAAGCACAATCGGAATAGAATAATTTCTAGTGAGGGGAATTCTCACAGTTAATTAGTAACTACTGGAAATTATTTGCCAATAATGTTTGTACATTTTAAAATATGCTGGAAGAGTAAAGGAAAAGGACTTACCCAAATGATATGTACTTTATTCTATTTCCAAAATTGAATGTATATATATACAATATAATTTTCGGTCAACCCTTGACTTTCTGCGATGTTGCCAAAACCTGTGGGAAGCGGAAGAAGCACAAGCACACTCCTTTACTATACTGCACTGAGTTGACTTAAGCTAATTACGTTAAATTGATTAAATAAAGAAACTATATGGATGCGTTAAATAACAATAGAAACAAATTAAATTTACTATAATACAAAAATTAATAAATATGATTTTTATACGTGAGGATTGAGTCTTTTGCTCTAACATGCTATGATTTCACAAGCGCGAACAAACTCTGTTTCAAACACCCCACGTACCGCTTGACACGCACCTCACGATTGTACGTCGAAGAGTGTCGCAACTTTCCGCTCCCGGAAAAGACCAGAGTGGGCCTAGTCTGAAATTGTTTACGTTGCATTGCTGTTGCGCCCAACAAATTAGACTGTGAGGCTGATGCATAAGGGTCCGTGATTCGCTAATTAGACGGGTGGTGGGTACATGCGTGTTCCTTTCCCTTTCCCACTCTATCTTTCTCTTTCTGAATCAAGTACATTCCTTTATTCTTATGCTATAACTTAATTATTAATACTTATAACTTATCAAAAGTTCATTATTCATTATATGAATAATGGAATGAAAATAGAAAAGCATATTCCATAATACCAATTACAATAATTTTGATATGAAATATTAATTATATCGCCTTCTTACAACCAATTTGAAATAAACGCTTACAAATCTTGATTGTTATTGCTCGTAGGACTGATTGGCATGCAAGGACATACAATATACTATAATTTATTTTAAATCTATCAACAATCTCTATTGTAATTTTATATCGATCGCGTCGTGGGTCCACGAGGAACGTTCCAGAACGCTTAGCGTTATCGGACCACACGTGCGCGTTTTTGGTTTATACTTGACCGTTCGGAGAAGTAAGTCGATCTAAGCGTTTTGATCGTGGGACAACGTTGATTCGAAGGAAGGAATCCGTTATATTAACAATCTTAGTTTAGTCGCCTCGAGGTAATCTACCTTATACATATCAAAGACCGTTACTGCGTCCGGTTAGGGTGTTCCCAGAATGCTATTAAGCACTATCGAACCGCATCCGGTCCACGTAAGGAAAAACGAAGGAAATTTTGATAATTTTCTGTTCGGAACGTAACACTATCTTCAGGACTCAACGAATGACGACTACGATTTATAAATGATACAACGATCAATTTTATTCTGATAGGGAAGCGTGATTAAGTAGTAACAACGCTCATCATTTATTCTCAGGAACAGCATTATTTTTCATGACATTCACACGCACACAGGCGCTGTAGGCAGAAGTCAGACGGGCTTATACATTCATCAGCCCAGTAAATTCTAATATTCTTTCCCTGTGTGACCTTTTAATGCGGCTAGAAAATTTGATAGTGTAATAAATTCAGCCCTTAAGTCGACCATTTCTTGTCCCGGACTTGTTCACAATCGGTTCTTTTCCAAAAAGTCCATAGATTTTGTATGTAGCAAATTCATCTGAAATACAAATTAATAGCTGTAAATGCGCGTTAATCTAAAATTTAACCCTTAGGCTAATAACATTATATTTGATAGACTTCCATAAATTGTAGAGGAAAATTTTGTTTCTCTTTTTTATATACAATTAATATCATGTTAATTTAATTTAACTTTATAACATAGAGAAGAGAATAAAGTCGAATAGAGAGAACAAAAATGTCAACAAAAATAACATAAAAATAATAAACTAAATATAATAATATTAATAATAATAATAAGAATAATAATAATGGTAGCGATAAAAATTTCATTGATATTTAGTAACAATCTGTGAAAACATCTAGAATCTAAAAGGACGACAGCCATGCAAAAGGCATCTGAGAAAGGAAACCAGAAATAATCATACAAGTTAGTTACAAAAATAAACAATTTCAAGTTCAATAATCTCCGAAGCATGAGAGAACATACCTCGAAGTACCGATGCCATAGAATACAACCATAGACACAAAGGACTGAGACTGGAAATCGGCAAAGCAGCCATAAAGGAATATTTAGTGCTTGGGTACGTTCGAACAATGCAACACCATGCCTTATACACAACAATGCTTCTGTAACCATAATTGCAGATATATAACCATAATAGACCCAACACCGAGTTCCTACTCTATCTGTCATATACTTGTAATATTGCCTACATTAACTTTACAAAATATGATTAATCTTATTTTAATAAAACTTTGTTCATTTAACGTGGATGTTCAGTGATTCTCAATTTATGGTAAAATTTACCAGTGTTCACCATAAAAAGCCGGTCTTTATTTCCGTTTTCGGTATTACAGTGAGAGCCAAAAATAAGTATTCACCTAACAAAAATGAAATTGAATGAAATTATAGAGTAATTATGAAGCATATAGTTTAATTATTATATTAATTGTAGCAAATAAATGAGTATTGCGTAATACGAATGTAATTATAGTCATACATATTAAAATGCATTGTAGTAAAATTGGAGTACAATTTACAGTATATAAATTGTATCATAATCTTACTTTTCTAAATTGAATACTCAGTTTTGGCTCTCACTGTATTGTAGATGACTTGTATACTTCTACATTTTATGTAGCGTACAATGAGAATGAAAAGTGAGTATACACCTCGGAGAAATGAAATTATAATATAATTATACCATTGAGTGTAGTACAGCATAAGTATAGCATTATATATAGCTAATAAATAAATAAGTTGTGACTGGTTCATGTATGGACACTATCTACAAAATGGTAGCTGAGTTGATCATATACAGATCAAGTGGCATTGTTTGATATGCTGCGTTGCACGTGACTTGTGCTCGCCCGCACACTTGCGTATAGCACATGTATGTGCACCGAAAAAAAGGTATCTGGATCGAAGGACCACCCAAGGAAATTGCGGACTTGGGTCCGCAACACGTTTCTTTACAAAACTAATTTATCGTGGTCGCAATGGCTATGAAGCGACTGGTGGTTCCCAAATCGACGGTTGAAGCAAATGTGCTTCCGAATATGTGAGTGAAGCTAACATGCTTCCGAAAATGTGAGTGAAGCTAGCGTGCCTCCGAAAGAGTGAGTTCCCCCGTCACCCGTTCGAGCTCCTCCTTACAAACTCCCCTGCATCGGTTTTAGCCTATCGACGGGTTCTATCCCCGCTGCCTAGTCAACGAGAAGTCCCCTCCGGGATGGGAACTCCAGGGGTGGTTGACGCGACCAGGGATGGTGTGGACCTCGGCAACGTCGCGGAATTCCCCGAGCCAGGTCAAGGTGGTGACTGTAACTGTACGGTTAAGGTCATTTTGGCAAAGTTACTAATTGCCCCGGGGGAATCCCGTCATTTATGGCGCACCAATGATCACGCAAGAAATGCCTGGTTCCTGGCGAGGATTCAAGGCCCATAATACAAATGAGATGGTAACAATGCGCACCATAAACGGACGCACCGAAGTCCCAACATGCCGCCAACCTTGAAGTCGCTCGCGACTTCAACATTAAATAAATCCTTATGCAATAAAGCTAGCTAATAGTATGAACAAATATGTACATCTTACCATGAAAACCTATCTTTACTGTATAACATAGGTGCCTGAACCTACGCTATGCTCATATAATTGCTATAATGTACAAGATCGCTACTGTTTACAATAACCTACTGTTATAACAAGACTTATTTACACGTCTTTACGGTGAGATTTAGGTCTTATCTGGTTATTGGTTACTATTGATATTCTCGTCACTGTCAGTGGGTAATGCACAAAGTTTGGTTATCGATCTTTTGAGGATACCATCTACAGTTTTCACTGACAACACTCTCACTGTACCATTTGCACCTGGATGTAGTTGAGCGGTGCGGCCCATCCTCCATCGTTGTGGTGGTAAATTATCATCCTTGATGATGACGCCATTTTACCCGTTGCTGCATTTGGTGTAAATATTCTTTATGCCACTTCTGCCAAACATGCTGAAACATCTGATGGATCAGTTGGTGTCTGCGTATCCTATTGACTTTTATGTCCCGCAGATCATTCTCTGGTAATGCATTCAAGGTGTCACCAATCAGGAAGTGACCGGGAGTAGGGGGATTCAAATCGGAAGGATCGGATGACATGGCTGTTAAATGGCGCGAATTAAGACGCGCTTCGACTTGTACTAACAATGTGTATAACCCTTCGAAGGTCAAACGTTGTTCACCTATAACCCTAGATACATGATACTTCGCGGATGTGACCGCACCCTCCCAAAGCCCTCCGAAATGGGGAGCGTGAGGGGGGTTCAATCGCCACGGTATTCCTTCATTGTGTGAGAATTCTGAGACCCTTGCTTTATGCTCTCTACTACTAACTAATAATCCTAGTCCCTTAAAATAGTTTCGCGCGCCAATAAAATTTGTTCCATTGTCTGTAACTATGCATTGACATTATCCTCTACGTGCGATAAATCGTCGCAAGCAATTTAAAATGCTTCCGTACTGAGACCTGTGGCCAGCTCAAGATGTACAGCCGTTGTTACAAAACATATAAACAAGCATAAATATGCCTTTCTACTTATTTTATTACGTATACCTTCCTTTGTCAAGAAAGAGCCTGCGTAATCGATCCCGCAGGTGGAGAATGGTCGAGCCGGTGTTACGCGTGTCGCAGGTAGTTCACCTATTTGGTATTGAACGCTACGAGGATGGGTTCGGAAACATTTAATACATTTATGAAAAATTCGTCGCATGTTTTGTCTACCTGAAACCGGCCAGGATGCTTACTAGACAATACAATTGGATGTTTCTGCGCGTAGGGAATGGGGGCCATGGACAATCTACCGACCACAAAAAATGGGTGAAGTGATGCTAATAGGCTTGATCGGTTAACGGTTCGCCCGGTTCTTAATGCCAAGAGCTCTTCTATAATACGCCCTAATAATACGCTAGCACACGTACTAATCGAGTATAACATGAAAATCTAACGAATATATCAAGGCGTGTATCTGCTGATACGATCATTACCCCCTTCGATATTCTTTGTTCTGGTACATTATCTACCCTTCCTATTCCCGAAGGCCATTGTGTCTCATCTCCCACGAGCAACTCTAGTCCAGACCACCATAAATTATTGTCAGTCAATGCTGAAGGTGTTGCACCACGTGATATAAGATCAGCAGGGTTACCTTCTGATTTTACATGTCTCCACTGATGGATTGCTGTTAATCGTTGAATTTCCGCGACCCTGTTCGCAACAAATGTTTTCCAACGCGTGGCTGATCCTCGTACCACGCGATTGTGATAGTGGAATCAGATCAGTAGCACTCCATCTCGGATGATAGACGAAGGGATTCTTTGACATTAACCATTAATTGTGCGAGTAACATCGCTCCGCACAATTCTTGCCGCAGTAAAGATATTACCTTTAACGGGATCACTCTTGATTTTCAGCACAATAGACGAGACCTCCATTTACATGGAGCTACATAGAATCGCAGGTATATACAGGCCCCGTATGCACGTTCTGACGCGTCCGAAAACCCATGTAGTTGTACCGATTCGAAGGGTGTTGTGGGTAATACGCAACGAGGAATCCTTAACCCTTCTAATTCCGATATGGTGTGTCGAAAATGACTCCCCCTTTCATGCATATCTTGCGATACGGATTCACCCCAGCCCAACCCTAGCTGCCATAATTCCTGCATTATTAATTTTCCTTTGGTCGTTATGAGACCTATTAATCCAAGTGGGTCGAAGATTTGCGCAAGTTCAGATAGGATCGAACGTTTTGTGACCCGAGACCTAATGGCTGATGATATAGAAAAATGAAGAATATCCTCTTCACTATCCACTATCCGTAGTGCTTGCCGCCTTAGACACGGCGTGATGAGGAAGATAAAAACCTGTATTACATTCCTCCGCAACCTCCGAAATTTGGGTCATATGACATAAATCCTCATATTCTGCCATGAAATCTTTGTATTGGGTTTGCAGGTCAGACTGTTTCCCTAGCTTCTTCTCTATTGACCGCAATCTTCTCTCAGCCTGATCCCTTGAACAACCTAACTCAATCACATTTTCCTTAAAAGGAATGCGAACAATGTATCGCCCATTTGCATCGCGAGTCGTTGTGGCCTGAAAATACATTTCACATGCGTCTATACCCTTGTCGCCTGCGGTTTCGAATTCTTCTAACTTCCAGAACTGCTCCAATTGTTCGTGCAATTGAGCATTCGTGACGACATGACAATTTTGAACATCTACTCGACTAGTTTGCGGCCAAGTCAGTTTTCCGCCAAGAATCCACCTGAGTTGGGTCTTCTGCCACACTAATTCCTTGCCTATCTTATGTTCGCCTGTACACAATAACTTGCAAAACAATCCTGCACCTATGAGCATGTCTATTGGCTGGTACTCCGCGAATGTCGGATCTGCCAACCTAATATGTGGTGGAACTGAAATTAGTGTTCGCTTTAATGAAAAATTGGGCATGTCGGAGGTGATAGTATCTATTGCTAAGCATTCTAAATTTATCCGGAAATTGTTTATTTTGGAAAAGATCCTTAAATCAACTCGTCCTTTGGTTGCGTTTATTGCCCTTCCTAAACCCGAAACACTTGTTTCTACCGGCGATTCTGCGATGCCTATCCTTCGACAAAACTGCCTGGAAACAAGATTGACCTGAGATCCCGAGTGTAACAATACGCGGCACGATCGTTTTAGGCCCTCACTATCTTCGACATCTACAATCGCAGTCGACAAGACAGTAAATTCCGCGGAACTATTTATTGCGTTCGCGAAGCACGACACTGAGATTTCTTCGGAGGTAATCAATGTGTTCTTCGGACCAGCAATTTCCGGTTTTTTAATCGATGGTGCACTAGTCGATGGTACATTTTCTGACAAATCGTGTCTGCGTAAGAGAGTGTGACGTGCGTTGTTGCAAATGGAGCATCGTTTACGAGAGCATATCTGAACCCGATGCCCTGTCGATAAACAATTAAAACACCGATTGGTTTTTTGTAAAATTTATCGCTTCCTTTGATGATCTAAGTCTTTGAATGTATCGCAACTATAAAACGGATGTTTCTCGTAACTAACTGGACACTGTGCCGAGGTACTGATTACATGCGCGGCTTAACGACCTACAGCCCGATTATTGACCTTTAACCGACGGTCATTGTTGTCTACCGCTACCTGCACCTTGCCTTCATTAATTTCCAAAGTTTTTGACGTTTCTTCGATAAAATTGACAAAGCATTTAAAAGTTGATTTTTCTACTGATATCGCAACTCGGTCTCGCCGTTCCCTACACGTAACCACGTCCAATTTCCGTACTAACAATGACACCACTATAGAACCCCACGTCTCAACCGGTTCTCCCAGTGTTTTTAGCGCGGACAAATGATTTGACACATCATCTATAAAAGTCTGTAATTTTATTTTAGATTGCCGTTTAATCGAAGGTAAATCGAAGAGTGCATCCATGTGATGCTTGCGCAACGCGATCGGATTTTGATACCGGTTTTGCAACGTCTCCCATGCCAATTTGTAATTGCCTTCCGAAATGTTAAAGGCCCTTATTGCTCTTGCAGCCGAACCCTTTATGGCCGATTTTATATAGTGGTATTTTTGTACATCAGACAACGAATCATTCTGATGTACTAACGAGTCAAAGGTGTCACGAAATTCTAGCCATTCGCTCAATTTGCCATCGAAGTTTGGCAGATTGATCACGGGTAACCTGATTGTGGCTTGCGCATTACCGGTTACAGACGAAGGGGCAGGACTCGCAGACGAGCATGAATCTTGCTGACGCGACGCTTGTAATCCTTTAATATATTCTTCCATTTCGCCAATGACATCGAAATACATATTCTCAAATGATTCGCGCTCTGCCTCGTGTGCTGCCTCTAAGTCTGTGTTGATTACAATTAATTCTATTTTTTGTTGAACCGCATTGAATTCCTGTAATTATTCAGAACCTGAACCTAAGCGTTTCTGAAACGACGCCAATGCCGTATTACTAGCCGGTTCCTTAAAAAATCGTTTCAAACGAGTTAGCGCCGCTTTTGTGACACCGTGTTCCGCAACTAGAGCCTTTAATTGACCTTCCATCGCGATTGTCCCTGACGCACAATACGTCGAATAGCGTATCTCAATAGGAAGGACTTACTTAGACGAGGGTGGGATTGATGACACCGTTCTGCTTGCTGAGTGTTGCGATTCCTGGATGCTGCGGCCTCTGGATGGAGCAAGCCCGGGCGCTGGTTCCGGCTGCTGCCGCATCTCGAACAGGCGACGTCCTGAATCCTTGCTCAACGATGTCAAATCCCTTGCAAATTCTGGCAGGTACGTTTTGCACCACGTTCACAATGTTGCACCAAAACAGGTCAATGTTCACTTCACGTTCACCAGTTACTTTTCCTATCGAATGCTGACTGTGTTTGTCACTTGAAAATGTCTCGATATCCGGCTCGAAGGACCAATGTTTTATATGCTGCGTTGCACGCGACTTGTGTAGGCCCCTACACTTGGGTCCACAACAAGTTTCTTCACAAAACTAATTTATTGTGGCCACAATGGCTATGAAGCGACTGGTGCTTCCCAAATCGACGGTTGAAGCAAATGTGCTTCCGAATATGTGAGTGAAGCTAACGTGCTTCCGAAAATGTGACTGAAGCTAGCGTGCATCCGAAAAAGTGAGTTCCCCCGTCACCAGTTCGAGCTCCTCCTTACAAACTCCCCTGCATCGGTTTTAGCCAATCGACGGGTCCTACCCCCGCCGCCTGGTCAAGGGACGGGTGACGCGACCAGGGATGGTGTGGACCGGGTCAAGTTGGTGACCGTAACTGTACGGTTAAGGTCGTTTTGGCAAAGTTACTTATTGCCCCGGGGGAATCCCGTTATTTATGGCGCGCCAATGATCACGCTAAGAAGTGCCTGGTTCCTGGCGAGGATTCAAGGCCCACAATACAAATGAGATGGCAATAATGCGCACCATAAACGGACGCACCGAAGTCCCAACAGGCATAGAAGAAAAAAAGATTGAAAACCACTGATCTAATTAATTTTCCATTGAAACTTTTTGCCTACATAACAGAGGGTGCAACAATAATTCCGATTAGTATTAATCTTGTTAAAACAAATGGATGAGAGGGTGGAAATTAGTACACGTCTTTCAAGAAAAATGTGTTCAGCTCTGAAACCTGCCAGAATATGACCAGCTGGCATAGAGCAACGAATCTCATATATGTACAAGTTGGATGCAATCATCTAACACTGCCCAACTACCGGGAGTAAATTGCAGTACTCCTCTCTTTTATTTTCCGGTGGTGCTCTCGATATCAAGGAATCTTACCAACTTATATTTCCCCATTTCCAACAGAAAGCAAATCTTTAATCCAACCCAGATACCCAAACCATTACAAATAGGTACATCCAGTATGAAAGCATCCCACCAGCATTCTACAAAATTTGGTAGCAAATGAGCGAATGCTACCTTTGTTACTACCCACATCACACTGATGGCCCAAAGAATACCAAGGTGTCTGATAAGAATCGCTTCAAAAGTCCGTCCGAAGAAATGAGCTACAGCAAAGACATCTAAATGGTTCCATACCTTTTCTATTGTGATTTCTCAGCAATTAATACCACATTCTTTGTCCCTATCTATATGAAATGATATTAGCCAGAATCTATCTAAACAGAGATCTTCCTGGCCGTATTGTAATCTTGGAATAGCAGAAACAATTGGCCCATTAGGTACAACACGCTGCAACCAATTACGAGCCGCCATACGACCGGATGACGCTTCGTCAATGGTCCGTTCGAAAATGTGAGTATCGATATGATGAGAAATAAAAGATGATGCAAAGTATTCCAGCCCAAGTGTTGCCCTCGACATTCGTTGTCTTCCTGCATTCAAATTCACACTGATGCTTAATAAAACACGTTAAAAGTACCGTGCCGAGCAGATGTAAATATTTTATTACGTAGTAAACGCGGAATATATCACAGCACCGATGACGATTAAAAGCAGAGTGATGTTGTGCGCCTTGTAAAAGAATGCAATTGAAATATCGTCAACCGGCTTTTCATTGATTCTCGGGAAGCTGTACGTGCTGTGTCGTAATGTGTGCCCTTCAATGTTGCCTGCACTACTCCGGCAATTCACAACCTTATTTTCGTCACTCTTGACAAGCCTCTCCGAAAGGCTGTCATTCATAGATTTCTCCTTGGTTGTCATACCAATTGATTGATTATCCGTTTCAAATTCGTATCCTGATCATTCCACGCATTGTTTCACCACGTTTTTCCTTTTAGTTTCTATGAGCCCACTACACGCTATTGAGGAATTTACAAACTCCTTAAAAGCACACTACTTACAAGCGTGAAAAGAATAAGATTTTTAATTGCTTATATCTCGGCTTCTGGATGTCCTATACTAATCAACCTTGACTCAAATTAGGGAGTGGAAGCTCAGAAATGAGCTACAGTAGGTTTGAAAGCGATTCTGTTTGCAATTTGCAAGTTATTTGATATTAAAGGAAATAAACGCTTATGACATCTGAACCGGAAGTTTTATCCGGATGAAACGTACTCCATCTCGTAGCAGAAAGTCTTCCTTTTAATTTGAGTCGTGTTTGTCTCGATCCGATGCCTGTAAGCGAAGAAAATAATTTTTTTCTTTAACAAGAATTATTCATTAAATTACAGGTTTAATTCCAACTTTCTACCGCTAGACGGCGAGTCGGAAAATTTCACCAAAATTTCATGGGCAATAATTTTTCAATTTTTCTGAAAATGCTCATTTCTTGGTTTCTAGACGTTCAATCTGGACCATCCTTAAATCAAATTAAATGGGAGACTTTCCGCTATAACTTCTTCCAGGCTTTATGTCGCCAAACAATGCGGTTTGTTTGTGTTACGGCGTAAAATGAATGGTAAATTACATACCATATAACCATAACATTTCAGAGCTAATAATACTGTACATAGCTTAACCATCCCAAGAAGTTCTGAACTTACAAATAGCAAGAACAACTTTTATGAAGCCATTGAACATTTCTGCATTTATGAGCGTCTTAGCGACAATTTCCGGTTTTATTCTTGAATTAGTATTCTAGCTTGGTCTCCTTAATTTTAGCATGGTTTGGTAGAGTCAAAGAGCTTCATAAGATTACTACCTGCTACGGTCGAGGGATTGGGAATTTCCCGTACACGTCACTCGCGGATACTTGCATTACCTGGGGGTGACCGTTAGCTTTCGAGGCAGTTACTTAGTCAACGCCTTACTAAAAGGTAGAACCAATAGTACAGACACAACCTCTTCTCCTACCAATGTCAAAAATCGAAGAATAGTCAATTAGAGCAGGTTAGCCCTAACTAACACACCTCCACCAATGTAATTTAAGGGAAGGTTTTCTCCCAAACAGGCAGATTCTCACTAAAATTTCACCACTGATTGTCAAACACACACTTTCTCCGATAAATATATTATTACACCATAAAGTTACATGTTTATTTGTACTGTTAATTCGCGCTAATGTGAATTTATATATACCTTCCAAAGTTAACGTGCGTAGTGAGCATACTAGAAAGACTTTCATTCAAAATCCTCAACCTTCAATTTGCTCGCGCCTAAACAGTTTGTTATAAACAAATGTTTTTTTTTATTAATAACATAAAACAGTGCATGGAATTAAGTTAAAGGCAGATGAACCACATTCCTTTCACATTTCCCTTTAATTTGAGTTTCGGATGATCCAATTCCTACGTTTAGATGCGGAGAAATTAATTTTTTTCTTTACAAGAATTATTCATTGGTTGGACAAATGTTATCAAATAAAACTTTTGCAGTTTGCTGAAAATGCTAAGTTCTCGGCTTCTATATGTCCCATTTGGATCATCCATGACTCAATCCTGACCGAATCCCTAAATTGTTATATATGTAAAAAAGCTAACATTGTATTCTAAGTGCAGTGAATGTAATAAAGTAAAGCAACGCATAACAATATTTATCATCCTTTTATATAAATTGATAAAAGAATGTATGCCGATTAAAAGAGCGTGAACGACGACTGTTTTACTATCAAAGGGAAAGTTAAGTTACTAAGGAGAAGGTTTTTATTTGACTTTTATAGTGAACTTTTAAATGTTGAAATGTAGAAGCTTTGGATTTTTAAGGTTTGTTATTTGGGAGTTTTAAATTAATAAGCTTTGGAATTTCAGGGTTTTGGGGTTTCCATATATGTATATAAGCTTACCTATAATTTAAAGGATCCGCAGTATAGTGATGAAGCGAGGACTTGGCCAGTAAATATACGGGTATCGGTGAAGGCTCCGTCAGCCGTCGAAGCTTAGAACCATTGTGGAGGAAACAGGAACCTTTCGTGCTATTGCGAAAATTCTTATGGACATTTCGAGCCGAAAACCGGTTCGAGAGTCAGACCAACTTACTGTTGACGTGACGTTTCACCCGATTTTCAGAATTCATTCTTCACCACTACAGTAGTAGAGGAGATGGAGAGACCACTGGAAATTTATTCTAATCCTAATCCTACTACTGACTCTTCCTATACCTCATCCGTACTTTGAAATTATTATCGGAGACGTCAGCTGATGCATCATTTATCTCTGATCGTTTCTCTGTTTTCGAAATTACTATTCTATCTTAAGTTTGTAAAGTATTAAACTCCCACCCTAAGACTAATTGTACGCAAAAATCATTATCCCTATACGCATTACTTGTAATGAAATTAATAACTATATCATATTATCGTATGCTACGATTATTAATCCATGCGACACGCCTTCTATCCCTCATACTTCCGCATACCTCCAAATTGCTAAACTCTCGTTCTAAAGCTAAACAAGTATACGCAAAACGTGGTATTTCTATGCGCATTGTTTGCAATACGATTAATAGACGTATCACATTGTTACATGTTACGATTATCAATTCGTGCAGTGCATCTTTTTGCGCTATTATTTTCGCCATCCTCTAAACTCTAAATAATTAAACTTTCGCTTTGAAATGAAATATTCGCAAAGATTTGTATCTCTAAGCTCAGCTATTCGCTCGCTACTATTTACAATATAGTTAGTATGTGTCGCATATTATCATAAGCTACAATTATTAATTGTACGGCAAATATTAACGCGTGCCTGGGTCCCACCGATTGTGGAAGTTGCTGCGAAATGGGGACCTACTCTGGTCACGATCCCATCCGCCCTCCTTTTAATCAAATTTTTAACAAACATTTTATATTATCCTTTTGTCGAACCTTTGCAAAACGTTGGCCGTCCGATCGTTTTGCAAAGAGAACGGCAAAAGGAACGTGTAGAGAATCGCAATGAACTTATAGCTAAAAGTGAAATGCACCCGAAACCTTAGCTTAAACTTGCGCCCAAGTTTAACTACATCATATGATTAAAGATCTCTAATTATATGTATAGCTCTTAAACCTACAGCATGCAACCCAGCTAGTTTAACTTAAAAATATCCTCCACTATTTACGTGCGATACAACTTGGACTCACATAAAAGTGACCTCCACCAACTACAGATCATGCAAGTTACGATTAGGCTAACTTAACAATAACCTCCACCAATTACATATCATGCAACTTATGATTAGACTAATTAAACAGTAACCTCCACCAACTACAGATCATGCACTTTAACCATAAACTTGCTTTAACTTGAAGGAAATCTATTTAACTACTGATACTCTTGCTATCGCTATGCTGTTCACATAATTGATTCTATGACGATCTGCGAATCGAGCGATCTGCAACAAGCTTGCGTAACGGATTAGTGTTCTCAAAGGAAAGCAGATTAGACACAGAGAAATCCTAACTCGCATTTATCCGAAAATAAATGTGACTCTATAATAATTAGACTGCGGATTTTTATGCATTTTTGGGAAATTTCGATATGCAATGAGGTATGGAATGTACGCGGTAAACAAAAATATACAAAGCATCGAAACAAAGGAGTGCGTTAGAATGTTCGCAACACAAAATGACGTTCGATTGAGGTTTCATTCCTTTAGCTGTGTTTATTAATCTGTTTATGCATTTATTGCAAAATTAAATGTGCAGAAGGCACACATCGTGTAAAATATCCATGCAGTAGATATTTTATTGTAGTATTCAGAGAGTGGAACGAGTCTCTGTGAAGAAGAAATACGAATTAGCATAAAAATCCGCAGTCCAATAATTAAATTGACTATTCGTGCGCGAAAGTTTTGTTTCGATACCAAACTGAGAAAGGAAATGATAAAATCGCGTATGACTTTTCGCACCTAAGTGCGATCCTAGTCGCCGAATTGAATCGACTTTCAAACGGATAAACGATCGCGTATGAAAGGTGATTAAAGTTCCGCGAGTAACTAAAAATTGAAGTATCTCTATTTTGCTCTATACTTCGTCTATTTTATTTTTGCAAACACGAGACGAGCACGCGAAAACTACGCGCAGAACTTTGGCTGTTAACGCGGCGCGCCGACGTACTAGCAAAAAACTATTTTCTTATCAAAGGCAAATGATAAGCGTGAATGGACTTTAATTTTCGCAAGCCAATTCCAACACGTTGTGACACAGATCTCTATTACTGGACGAGGACAAAATACGATCGCGGACTTTAAATGAAAGTAATTTCGATAGCAAAAAGTTGTAGCATAGCTTATGGACTCGAAAAATGCTCACCGTATTTTAATTGAAACTTTAAATAAACGATGCACAACTCTACTCGACTTGCATTATTCCGTGCTATACTTTAACTCTTAGTTGTATTCCGAATTCTGAATCCCTATAATTTTGCTTCGCGATTCGTTACTCGAATTCTCTCCTCTTAAATATGTAAACTACCTTAAACGCGTTTTCACGTATCATTTCATTTCGTACTTTTTTACGAGTTTGTACCCTTTAATATGCATGAAATGCATACAAAATTAGGGTAACTTTACATCGTAAATGAAATATGTTCTTCGACAGGAAGGAGATATGATTTGTAGAGGTATTTTTCTATAACAAATACTCGATAAACAACAAGACAATAAACTAGACACAAGTGGCACAGAAATAGCAAAATAAATAGCAGCCCCGAAGGGCGCTACAAGAAAATGAAAAAGTAGCCCCGAAAAGCGCTAAATGAAAATGAAAATGAATCGTGAGGGCAGACGCGCCACCCAAAAATCGTAGTCATCAACTCGGAAAACCGATCAACCCGTGAGTGGAACATTCTTCTTCTTCGCAACGCTACTTTACTTAATCTACTTATCAAATAGCAAATTCAACAAACAAATCGCGAAAGGTGCTTCATTCTATTGCAAAGGCTACTTTACTAGATTTAACTTCAACTTTTAGTCAAAGAGAAAAGAAAAAGGCAAATTCGCACAAGCGTCCACTCCTGGACGCTTCGTTGACCCTGTCAATACTAATCTATGCACCTATTCATTCTCAAAGCGCAACATTAATAGCGAAAGTGCAGTGTGCACAATGCACAGCTGCCGCTGAATCGTCCATGGTCCATCAATGACTAAGTTCCACTACCTCAGTGGAACACCCTGGGCTTTTTTTTCATATACGCAACGCTTCGAGCAAAATGCGATCATTTCGTGGCGCAACGCTAATTGCAAAGCTAAACACGTGCGATGCAAATGTGTCGCAACTCTAACTTTTTAATTCATTCAATGGAAGCTATTATTATCGTGTAACGAAAGCTGCTCTGATCAATCGCGATGCTTAGAACACGGAATCGATATTATCGCAACGCTATCAGATATAATACAATGCTGATCTCAACCAAGCCATAAAACGCGATATTAAGAAATGCAAAGAACACGTGCAATATTTCATACACGGCAACGCTAAATCAATCGTGATAATCATATCTTTGCAACACTAATGCAAACCCCTAATTCGTCATTTGCATATCTAACATCAAATTCGCCGTCACTTTTCTTCGCAACGCTAATGCAAACCCGTGACTTTTTCATTCGCAACTATAAAATCACCTTGCGATTTCATTAATCCGCAGCGCTACGTCAACAGGTGCCTACGTTTTCGCAACGCTAATTAGAAAAGTACGCAGAGCCCAGATGTGGAAGTTGAAAACACTACGACATGCAAATCTAATAACGAGTACAGTGACAAAGTAACAAGAGTAATGACCGCCCATTCTTTCGTAAACTGAAAATATAAACAACCATTCGTTGCTGCCTTCTTCGTGACAATTTGTCGGGCCTCTTCTTTTCTTCGGGCGCCATGTCCCTTGATGAAACTTAAATCTAAGCTCAAGGTTCATCTACTCTCGGAACCAACGAGTAACTTACAAAGGTAACTATAAAGGGTATAGCCGGTTAAGGGGGTCAAATGTGCCCCCAAACCAAATTCAACATACAATGAGTCATTCGATAGCTTATCAAAAAAAACACTTCGTGCAAATTTTTAGCCCTGTATCTTGACCTGGAGGGTAGTAACAGGGTGAAAATGAAAATCACGTTTTTACGTAATTTCTCTTATTCTATAGCATGAAAAAAATAGAAAAAAATCAGAGGCATTTCTGATATCGGCTTACGTATTTAGGAATTTTTTCATATTTTTAAATTGAATAGCTAAGTTGTGAAAAATGAAAAACCGAAAAAAGCGGAAAAATGCCGATTAAGCATTGATGCAGGTCCAGAACTACGATTATATTCTTACAGTAAGTAGATATTGTTGTTACTATTATTCTCAATTTTTTTCAGATTTTTCGTTTTGGTGCGCCGTAGTCAAAAAAACTAAAATCCAATTCGTTCGTTATTTTCTGCGTGTTAGACGTCGAATTTTTTTATGTTCTTTGGTATAGAAGTGCTCCATGCAATGTTTAACATTTTTACATTCGGCAGAATAACAGAGGAATTATAGAAAGTAAATAAATCCAATTAATGAAAGTTCCGATGACAACGTTATCTTCTGAAATATTAAGTTAGTTTCCAACAACGGCGCTGGCTCGGCGGCAAAGTATGTTACTTCAGAATGACTAGAGCCTGTTTCGAGTCTCTTCTTGGGCTTTTTACTTTTTTTATTTATTATTATTTTTTTTCAATTTTTAACAATATAATAATGATCAGTGTCGGTTTATAAATGTGTTAAAAATATTTTAACCTAAAATATGTATGAAAATAATGTTAGAGCGCTTTTTACGACTCCGCGACTTTTCTCGCATATCTTGTCCTATTGTACTTCTATTGTAAAAATATTACTAAGAATTTCCGCGGGACGTACAATTTCTGAGAGGTACCGAGCACGTGACAAATAATAAATTATTACTGCAACGTGTGAACAGCATCCGATGGTTCGGTTACCATTTGCACATTCACAACAATAGCATCTAATTCCACAACAGCCTATTGAATTTGGAGTGTACTCAATATAACATCTATACGTTTTTCTACTAATATGGCACGATTTTACTTCGAATTTAATGATATTATTTTTTCTATGAGATACTGGACGGCAAGGTTACTATCTTCGTCCATAAGCTCTGCTAAGTAAGATACTGCTTGTGATAATTGATACGACTAAGTAAAAAAAATCTTCAAACCGTTATCTGTCATCTCCGGAAAATCAATAATTTCGGAAGCTGAAAGCTGTTTGAACCGCGACTTTCGCCTATTCACGCGACAAACTTTTCCACAATCAATTAGACAATAAATTGCTCCCTTAAGTAGGTTTATTTTGTAAAGTAGCAGGGTTTCTTAAAAATATGTTTGGAAAACGTTTAAATTCAGATGTAGGGCTTTTCGGTGAAATAGTGGAACGGATGGTATCCGAACCACTGAAAATACATTAGCGATCGATGCAGAAACTCATTACTGGAATAGGCGAAATCGCTTAGTAATATTTTTACAATAGAAGTACAATTGGATAAGATATGCGAGAAAAGATGCGGAATCGTAAAAAGCGCTCTAACATTATTTTCATACATATTTTAGGTTAAAATATTTTTAACACATTTATAAACCGACACAGATCATTATTATATTGTTAAAAATTGAAAAAAATAATAATAAATAAAAAAAGTAAAACGCCCAAGAAGAGACTCGAAACAGGCTCTAGTCATTCTGAAGTAACATACTTTGCCGCCGAGCCAGCGCCGTTGTTGGAAACTAACTTAATATTTCAGAAGATAACGTTGTCATCGGAACTTTCATTAATTGGATTTATTTACTTTCTATAATTCCTCTGTTATTCTGCCGAATGTAAAAATGTTAAACATTGCATGGAGCACTTATATACCAAAGAACATCAAAAAATTCGACGTCTAACACGCAGAAAATAACGAACGAATTGGTTTTTAGTTTTTTTGACTACGGCGCACCAAAACGAAAAATCTGAAAAAAATTGAGAATAATAGTAACAACAATATCTACTTACTGTAAAAATATAATCGTAGTTCTGGACCTGCATCAATGCTTAATCGGCATTTTTCCGCTTTTTTCGGTTTTTCATTTTTCACAACTTAGCTATTCAATTTAAAAATATGAAAAAATTCCGAAATACGTAAGCCGATATGAGAAATGCCTCTGATTTTTTTTCTATTTTTCTCATGCTATAGAATAAGAGAAATTACGTAAAAACGTGATTTTCATTTTCACCCTGTTACTACCCTCCAGGTCGAGATACAGGGCTAAAAATTTGCACGAAGTGTTTTTTTTTGATAAGCTATCGAATGACTCATTGCACGTTGAATTTGGTTTGGGGGCACATTTGACCCCCTTAACCGGCTATACCCTTTCCGTATTATTTTTTTGCTAAGTTACGCCGCGAAAAATTTTCGACAGATTTGAAATGTTCTGTTTTTGGTACCAACATATTATATTTTGAGAGGAGAAGTTAATCAAGAAAGTTAATCACGAAAAAGCGACGCACGTCCGCGGCCTAACCACACACACAAACACAAGGTGGAAAATACGTCGCACACGATACGCTACCCACAAGCAGCAGCCACACAAATATCAAACATCAAAATATTTAAAAGAGCATCGCGCAACGTGCGTTTTACACGCTAAGTAGCACCTGGGCACGCAAGCGGGATCCCGGCAAAACGGTACGAAGACACGCTGAAAATCTTGGCTAAAAAAACTTGTTAACATACCTAATCAACTAACGGACTGATTCTACTTTTCCAATGATTTTCAAGTAAAGAGCCTCTATTTATTAGACTGAAAAGAAAGCAGGAAAACTCTAATGCAATGTGAATTTAAATACGAAAGACTGAGAATAATAAACGCGAAGAAGAGACTATACATTAAAGTTGATGTAGCGTCCCATCACCGCAATTTCCTTGGGAAAATTTCGCGGGGTTGTAAGGCCCGCTGCGCTCGACCGCGACGGTAACTAGGGATGATGGGTTAGTTGGAAATTAATCCCCTGACCCTAGTTGACACCTTGCTTTTCACACGTATTTTGTTTAGAACTTCGAAACTAACTCGTGGCGCGTGACTACACTTAGTTTTGTTCGCGTGTTTGTCGCTGACAGGGTTCGGGGTTTGCGCGTCCTATTAGTTCTCGTTTCAAGAAGACTGTAGGACGACTAGTGTACGACTGACTTCGCGCGACCGATGACGACGATCGCGAAGACTCTGAGTTTTCTATTTGCTCGCTGATTAGTTTCTTCGCATTTTTGACAGTTACCAATCAGCGAGCCTAATCGGAACCCCGACACACCTCTTTGCGCCCTTAGCGCGCTCCCTTGGAGAGGGGTGTCGCGGTGCGTGTAGGGGTGACAACATTCGACAGTGCTGCGGACATTCCTCCAGGTGGTTGACCGTTCGGTATCTTTACCGTTACAAACCCATGTCGAGCTACCCTTCGGAATTTCCTGGTTTATGTTACGGCTACGGTTATTGAGAGGCGAAAAAACGGCCCTCTAGTACCCATCGGGCCTGAGTTGTACATCGCTTTCTCTCGCCAGGAAATATTGTGACTCTACAGACATGCGAATTGTAACTAAAAATCCTTAATCTCAAAAATAGCCATCTATGAACGTCTGCGCCATAAACCGCGTTGGCGATGGTCGTCGACAGCCCCCGCTATGAGATTGACCGTGGTTCTGGCGTTTACCGTTCCGTCTTGGGGACCAAACAGTTGAGAATATTAAATATGAACAGGGTGGGAGTATCTATGACTCTCTTAAGGCGGTTGTTTGAGGTGTCGGGGAACCTGTCATTCTAGTATCCGAGATCAGCAGTCGTTTTAGGTGTCGGGAAGGCTTGCCTTTCTAGTATCCGAGACTAGCGATCGTTTGAGGTGTCGGGAAGCTTGCGTCCCTAGTATCCGAGACCAGACCTTATGCAGATCTAGTTTAGTAAGTGGACACCTCTTCGTGGTTTCCGCCACAAGTACCTTCTTCGGAAGGGAAACTAAGATCCACCACTGCGACTGCTAATACAGCACTGCCACGAGTCGGCGTCGTTGACCAAATGGCTCTTATGTGGCAAACGCCACTGCGGCATCGCGGGACAACGCGCATTAGCGTACTGGTGCTCAAAATGGATGGCCCAGCGGCGAAAGCTTCTGATGCCATACTCATACGTGGCGACACGTATGCCCGCTAGAGACTAAGTCTTGCACTAGCAACCTTACCTCCACGTGGTCCCCGCTGGGCAACGTTGCACATGTGTAACTGGCTTGCTGCTTACACAGGTGTAGCGGCTAAAAGGTTTGCCTCCCGAAAGGGACAGTCTACCCTTCTGATGATCCTTTAGCGGCGAAGCAGGCGTTTTGCCAAGCCCGCCGTCCATAACATCTACGGACGTGACCCTTTAAAGTGGTGATACGCACCCTTCCATCGCTGGTATAAGCTAACGCCTCGGTACAGCAAAGCTTGGGGCATAGTGTCGCCTAGAAGCTTAAGAAGACAATAATTAAATATGAACAAGGGGCTCTGAATTGAAAGTAAGAGCAAGGCGATAAAATGAAACAAAAGACTCGAAATTGAAATATTATATGCAGTATCTTGAGCGACGCCCTATCAAAGAGTCGTAACTCTAATGTCGATTTTGAGTTAAAGTTTGCGACTAAGATTTAGAGATCTACCCATCGCGAAATGTCTTCCTGTGCATTTTATTTGGCATCATTTTTGTGCCGAGAAAAGAAAAATCTACTGTGTTTCTGTATCTTAAATCGAATTGAAACTACTATGAAACGCGAAGCATTACATTGCTCAATTCTTTAATAATTACGATTCAAGCAAGGAATTCTGATAAAATATTATGTGTATATCTGCATGCATTCGTACAGTAATGATAATACATTTTCTCATTACTATTGTGCAATGAATATATCTACAAGTATAATTGCAAACTACAAATTATAACGTGCTCAAACATACGAGCAGTCCACTTTAATACATATCTTTGTGGTATTTATATATTTGTATATCGACTCTACTTTTAAGTGCATCAATATTTAAAAAGAAATTCGTACTACGTGACTCTACTGTTGACTCGAATTCTTTTATTAGTATATGAACATATTTAAAATCATGTGGCGCAAGATGACTTCGCCTCATGTAATAAATACAACACATACAAGAAATATAAATGATGCACAGGTATGCGATCGTATACCCGCGGTCACTGTACTCATTTATGCAAAATCTACGTATACAACCAGTCGCACGTGCCGATTAGGATCTTTCATCCTCGGCATGATTGAGTGACTGGAGGGACCCAAAATTCATGGGACTTACTCGCAGACGACTACGCTGTCATCTGCTGCAGCCGAGCGGATGATAGTCAGGTTGCCTGGTTGATCATCTTCATCGAGTGAAGCCGTGAAGTTGTGGAGTCGTGAAGCCTTGAAGTCAACGCCATGAAAAGTGATGTCGTGAAGTCGTGAAGCTGTGATGCCATGCCCGGTGGTCCCAATGAGAAGAAGATCTGTGGAAGAACTGTAACAGAGAATGGGAACGGAGAAGATTATAATTTACTCTCGAAGATTTCTTTAACTTTCAGATTAAGAAACTCGAAAGCTTGATAGACTTGAAATGTTTAACTGATTCTACTTCGTACTTGAACAAAAATAATTTTGAATAGCTTCTACTACATGTCTAATTAGCAAAACATGTCTAAGTAGCAAACAATGTAGAAGTATATAAACAATTTTGAAAGACGAATTAAATGTAGAAAGTTACCCACTAACAATGGTATTATCAACGTATTATTACGTCTACCAACGTTAGAGTCACGTAATATTATTAAATCGGCAGCAGACAGACAGTTTCTCGATTAGGCGTATGCATCTGAAACACAGAAAATAGAAATCATAAATTCAAATAAACGTATTAGAGAAGCAACTGATGTCTACACAACTATTAATTATCTTCATGTTAGATGAAAGCAAGCAAACCAGAAATAGGAAATTTTATTCAAGGTTCAATTAGAAAGAGGAAAATGACATATGTTAATTAAAATACGAGTCAAGGAAGAAATACTATTCAAAGTACATAGAAGAAGGACGCACAAAACCACGCGTTAAATATTTATCCCGTCTCGCCTCTACAGCGCTCTAGACTTGACTGATGACGTCGGCCTCTCTCAGCTCCACTCGGATCATGCGCCAGCCAAGTTCCGAGTGTGGGGAAACGCGTCAGCTACCAGCCGCGAAACTGGTTGGAGGTTCATAATTTATTCAGCTCAATTTCTCTCCATAAATCTTTCCTAAACTCACGAATAGTATACTTTACATTAAATTCGGCCTTTTCCCATATGTAAAAATTAATAGATAGCTTATATTGATGATTGAAGTTCAATAAGTTTAATTAATGAAGTCCTACCTGTTACTCTTTACACAACTCTTTCGTGTATTTCTCTTTAAAGTTAAAATATAAATAATAAATGTTATGAAAATAAGAATGTTATAACGTATTATAGTTATGGTTGCAACAAATTCTCAAGGGCACATCTCAATATATCTGTGCATGTATGATTGTTGAATGTGCTACCACTAACTTCTACTAATTTATTCTATTTGTATATTTCATTATGGTTATGTTTCATTTTATTTAAATGCTATTCCGCTTATATTTTATTGTGTTAACATTTTATTTTATTTCCAGGTTGTTGCATTTACATTCTCTTCTATTAAGTACTTTTGTGTCCTATTAATTTATTTCGTGGTCCACTAATTTAAATTTGACAGACTAGCTTCATCATGAAGATTTAATAATTTGAAGCAGAATTTGAAGAAGAATATGAAGAAGAATTTTAAGAAGAATTTTCAACAAAAAGTCATCGAAGGAAAATTCATCGTAAGATGCGTGCGTCCAATTTTAAGTAATTATAAGCTACTTACATCGTGTCAAAGCAAATTGTACCTCGATTACTGTACGTGAATTTTGTTCTACGATCGCTATCCAACTTAGAACCAAAAAGCCTTACCTTCTCTTTTACAGTACATAATATCTATCATCCTATTCTTGCTCGCGTTTAACAATTTTCAATCGCTCGATCCCTTCAAGATCCTCGCCACGCACTCGCTCTCAAACAGGCGCGCTGTTTAAGAGTAGTCATGCACAATCGAACGCTATGCTTGGTAAGTTGATTAAAGGAGTACGCAGTGGATTCGATTTACACGAGATTTATTGACTGAGTTGTCGTGTGTGTGTGTGGGTGTTAGCGTAATACAACTTGTTGTGTTAATTGTACACTTAGCAATGGTACCTTTGTTGGACTCGACTGATGTTATGTGACTTGCTCATCCTGACTCTCTTCCTAAACTGATCCTAACGTGTCGCGTCCCGCATCATGACCAAGCTTGTTGACTGGCAACCGGCGACCGTTTTCCCGCCGTCACGGAGTAAATCCCTCGCAAATCGCCGGACGATGGTCGGGCGATGGGCAAACAGCCCCGCGATTAGTCCGACCATAATCAGGCGATGTATACGTAAATAATTTACCAGTCGCTAAAGAGCGAGTCTCGTGCAAATCGTCGGACGATGGTCAGGCAACGAGCAAACAGCCTCCGCGATTCACCCAACATAATCAGGCGATGGGCAAACGCGTTGCCAGAAAACGAGACCCCAACAGACTCCAACATCGAGAGTGACGCGAGAATGGTAACAGGGCACGCGAGCCCTCGAACCCTGGAACATAAATATACATTAGGTGATAGGTCTATCATGTACTTTGTCTGTAATACAAGAATATTCATTCCAGTTTATTCTATGCTTCAGCAATGATAATAGCTGGATTTTTACGAACGTCGGCAATTCAGAACGTGGGACATAAAGTCCCATACGATGAAAAATCTATTCTGCGTCTCGTTTATGTTTAAACGCTTGTCGTGGCTCTCAAGGGCCGTCGGCTGAAATTTTTATTTCGTGTAATCTGCGAATCGAGCCAGTGGGAAGGATCGAAATGTTAAAAATTAGGTGGCAATCGTCGAATGTGTGTAGTGTCAGCTGCAAGTGACGTATTTGCACTTCTCATGGCGCGGTGCTCACGCGACGTCTTCTCAGAATAACGAAAACATGGGAGAGAGACAGAAGAAAACGTATGAACGCATATTTCAAAACTTTGGCAAATATTTTACCACCTCATTAGGAATGTCGCAAACGCGACAAAGTAGACGTTCTGATCCATGCATCAAAAGACATCAAAGAGCTCCGTAGTCGTACAGAAGAATTGTTCTCAGCTCATGCTTCAGAAGCGCATAGTAGGTGGCTTAATTTGCAACCGAAGAACATCTAGAAAAAAGGATGGTAGATCAAGTAGGATATTTTTCATTGCAGAAGAAGAATTGCAGAATTTCTCGCGTACTCAATTGATATCTACTCTTCTGAGGGAAGCTGGAATGTCTGTGCCAGCCGATCCAGCTTTGGAAAAGATCTCTCCTTTGAAATGGCCAAACAAAATTAATGTGCAAGAAGCAAAGAAATATTTCAGTAAAGGAGAAGACCGTAAGAACAGTTTAAAAACATAAGCAATAAAGATGTGCAGTGTTTCACGATGTGTGAGTACGCGTCCGCGACAAGACTGTAGGATGCATTGAGAGCCAAGTCGGCGGAGGTCGTATATCTCCGTTACTACTTGAAACAGACGTCGCAATGTGTGTACGACCCGATGACTTTTTACTGTGATAGGGTTGATAAATTGTTTAACACTGATTGGACTTTAGGAACTGTCTGTGAACTATATTTTCCAATACCGTAGGTTGCACAAGTGTTTGTGTCTTTTAGAATTTGAATCGCATTTACGTACCGATAAGGCCTTTGAAGATCGGACGTTGTCATCTTCAAGAGAGTGTGTAGACCGTTTGCTTCGAATGTTTGTTGCCCACTGCCCCTTGGAGACGCAAACTCATCCCGCTTCGCACGCGTCGGAAGTGAGTTTGCAGCGTTGAAGTGGAGACGCCGAATTTTCCAATTCGCTAAGATCGAATGCGGTGTCGTGTTCATGAATCAGATTGGCCGCCTACGCGATGCACCAATCAGCGAATTAGAAACGGCAGGAAAACAACGGTCCAAGTTGGCGGGCCTCTTGGGCAGAGGCACTTGTCGTGCCACATTTATGTGAATGGTGACACCTCTGCCGCAAGGGCTCGCACCTTTTTGGATTTTCTCTAGCCCGCGTAACGTCATCCACTCTCCATTGGAGAGTGTCTCCAAGATGATTACCGCGGCATGTGCTTTGCAAGCCGCTGGACACTGTCCGAACGTTGACCGTTAGGCCCAGCAGCTGCAAAACACGTATGCCCCCCGTCGTTTGCTCGAACGAAAATGTTTTGCGCCAAGTCGTAAAATGACGAAGGGCTTTATTGAGATTTACGATCTTTTTCTCTTGTTCTTCCGTTTGCGTGCGACGGAACATGCAGGATCCCAAGAAATCTTTAGGGTTCCCAAAAATACAGAAACATCTCTCCATTCGTGGTTTTTGAAGTGTTTCGAATTGCACAAACCCTAAAAAACAAAATCACAGAATACTTTTATGGAACAAAGCATTCAAGTTACACAGATAATTACAGAGGCATTAGAATTTCTGTAATTCCATTATAATCAGTTAAAACACAGCAAGCAACACTTTCTCGTAACTTTGTTTTCATAAAAGATTCCTGTAGAAGAATCTCCTATCACCTAGAACCCCAATGATCAATACCTTTATTAGTTGGAGACTTACGACCACCCAGAATATATCATTGATTCTGCTCATATAACATTCCTTGTAAGATAAAATGTATGAAATTGCAATAAATATTTTAGAAAGTGCCTACATTTAAATACATTACGTATTCATATAATAACTGTTATATTTCATTGTTAAATACATTTTATTGTACTAGTTATTCCTATCATTTGTTCTAGCATTTTATAAGTAAAATGTTATCATAGATATATGTGTATAGTGTACCCATAGAAGTACATAATATAGCGTTCGTTGTTATCCGCAGTTTAGATAAAAATTCGGGATTCCGGATTCGGGAAAAAAATCTCATCTCGTTCAGATTTTATATTTTCGAATTCTATATTACAAATTATGAGACAATTTCACAAAAGAAATACAAAAATTTCATCTCGAAATTCTCAGAAGTATCATGATTCCTAAAAATGTTGGGAATCGTGGAAATTTTCGGGAATCATGAAATTTATCGGAGAAAAATTCCCGCCCCGACTGGAATCCCGCACACGTTTAATAAATAACGAATAAAATCGACGACTTTGTATCGCGGTATGCGTAAAAGGTATCTGTTTTCAGTAAAAAAAACTCTGAAAGCAGGAGAGGAAAGTCTGTGGAACTTAAAATGCATTGTAAGGGGAAGTCGGTTTACTTCTCATTCGTCTAGCAAAATGTTAATAGAGAATAGCGATATTTCTAGAGACGCGATGGAGTATCAGCAGAATCAGGTGAACTCTGCTATAGCAACGACGACAATTCCGACGCTACTGGCAACGTATCGGACACGGGATCCAAAGAATCCGAATGTTATCAGGCAAACACAAGTAAGTATTTCGGTCGACTCGTCGAAAGACTACTCTCTTACATATTTCGAAAATTTTTAAATATCTTCTAAAGAACGGTATCCCTTTGACAAAAGTGTCGATCACCTTTAATTTCTGGGATAATTGTAAAGACTGATGAATGGTGATCGTGAACTTTTTGAAAAAGCATTCGATCATGGATTTGGACGAAACTATCATTAATATATAATAAATAAGGAATGGGAAAAATAATAAAAAGTTCTTATGAATTAGATTAGGCTTAAGCTATTTTTTATATCGTTGTTCAACGCGTTAAAAAAGAATTGGTACTGTATCACAATTTATCAACAAAATTAAGTATTTCGTTATTTTATATACCGAATTTCGGTTTTTAATCTTGCACATTCTAATATCTTCGTTATTTTAGCTGATACGGAAAATGGGTCAAAACAAATTTGTTCGATTTAAAGATAAAAATACCATGATTCAAGTTTTCTTTCCAAACTTCGAAAATCATCGCCAAAAAATCGCGCTAGTTCAAAGGCGACTGAGAAATTCAATAATTTTTTGGTTTTCTGTGAGTAATAAATTTATTTATTCTACAACAAATATCCAGCAATCATTTCCTGCAAATATCTCGGAAACTAAAAGCGACTGGCTTTTAAAAGAATTTTAAAAATCCGTGAATAAGTAGTCTTTCGACGAGTTCACCAGTATTTCTTTTTCGCTTCGATTTTGCAACCGACTCCAGGCACCAAAGTATTTCTCACTATTTTGTTAATTAGGTTCTAACGTAGCGATCGGTTGCGCGATAAATGGAAAGGCGAACAATAGTAAGTATTCTAGTTAGGAGTAGATTAAAGCTTCGTACAGCGCGAAGTTTTACCGCGTAATATAATTTTACGGCGATACAGAATGTAGAATCTCAGAAGAAGGTGAACCGTAAGGCAAAGAAGAAGGAAGAGAAGAAATCATTAACGCCGTGTATAAATAATTCCGTGAAATCCGTGACTAGTCTCACTCCAAAAACCTTAATTTTATCCGGCGCTAAATTAATGCCCTTGGTGAATCCAATGACTTCGAACATAATTGTAAATACCCAGCAGCAACCGGCGAATCCCATAATTCTTGGCAACGCTCAGCAAAACCAGATTATCGTTGTGGCGATCGCCGGAGTCGCCAAGCCGAGCCGCGGAACGCGATCGATATACTATCTTTTCACACACGGGTCGAACGGCCTTAGATTAAGTCGTATATTTTGCGGCGTAGTTCTGCCCTAGTGTGATAAGTTCCCGCCTGACCGTCGCGTAACCCTACAGTTTTGGCGAAGCGTCGGGAACAAGATGTGCGACGGAGGCGGGGACGGAAAATAGAGTCAGTCGATCCGGAGTCGAGCAGGCGACAGCAGCGAGCGGCGATCGTTAAAATTTGTCAGATCTCTCCCCTCCTTTCCCACAATCGTGATGCAACCAGTGATGAATAGCGTGCAAAATACTGTGGTTTGAATTTGCAATCAAGCGGTGATTAACATGGTTCAAAAGGTCACTTTGAACACTGTCCCCATTATTCATGCGAGGATGGTAGTAGCCTCTCAGATTTGGGCGTCTAACGTGAAGAATGTACAATAATAAACGCGATGAAGATTGGCGGTTAAAATGTCATTCTACCGAAAAGCAAATAAGTTACGAAGACCACGATAGCGTACAAAGTTCCTATTTCCGCGGTTCATAAAGAGAAGCCCGAAATATCGAAGGAACCCAAAAAAGACACGGAAGCTAAACCGAAAACCGCTAAAGGTTACGTGAAGAATTCCAAAATTCAACCGCATACGGAAACTGTTCCGTTGGAGGAGAAAACTGAGGAGGAGAAGATTTGGAAAAATACGGATGACTCGAATTCTACTCAGAAAGCTCCGCTTAAGAGTTCCGCCACCACAGAAGCTGCATCCGTGGACCAGCCTGGAGATAAAAAGCGAGAAATGAACGAAACGAATGAAGATAGCGCTTCAACAAAGGTCAGTTTGGAACCCGCATCGAAGTCAGATATGGCTGTTACCTGCATATCCATCGAAAACTTGAAGCGCGTGATAGACAAGATCTGTGAGGACACTAATAAAGAAGATAAGAGTCATTCTTTAGTTCGATCCGAAGATAAACAAACCGAAAAGAATATCGCGTGTCCAGTTTTATTGGAGACCACTTCCATCAATCAGGAAAATGTCACAGATTCTTCAAAGTCGATGTACTTCCTTAAATCTGGCGAAGCAAAAGAAATAAAAGAAGTTCCTTTTTCTGATTCGACGTCACCCGTTGCTTTCCCCGAGGAGCACCTACAATCGGACACAGAAAACGTTTCGTTCTCTTCCGAAACCGATTTCAACATTGTAGAGGACGCGTTAGAAAAATTTAGGAACACTGTGGATTGACCGAATACTAACTCGCCGCGGACAGAATTGGAAGAGGCAGTAGAGAATCTCGTGGAATCGAAGAAGACGAAAGAGGTGTGCAATCTCGGTACGGAGTTGGATAATTTGTTGCAAGTGTCGCCGAAAGAGGCGGAAGTTGAAGGAACGGCGAACTTAGAAAGCAACAAGATTATCCTAAACTTGGACACGAATACCATCACGACTTTGAAGCCGGAAACGAGTACCCTGATTCAAACTTCGGACACTTCAACGCAATCACCTTCGCTGCTTCTGGTTAGTATCGTGGAGGATGAGTAAAAATGAACGAAGACCTCGAAAGACGAAGTATCGGTAGTGTCGTTATCTTATAATACCGAAAATTCGTTCATTCCGATTGGTAACAGGGCGGATGGTATTCATTCCGATCTTTCGAGCGACATATTCGCGTCTCTTCAAGTTCCTTTCAGTTCACATAATCCGGAATACATTTGTCCCATCGCAGCATTTTTAATAGCTTTCCCATTAGTGACTTCATTGAATGGGAAAACGGAAGTGTTGGAAGAGGAGATGAAAGGGGACTACAAGTACCACAGTCAGACTCCTTCCATGCTTTCGCAAATCGGTGCAATGGGGCCGAACAGTTTTAAACTGAGGACAGCATCGCCGTCTCTTTCCATTGGGGAAAAACGGTTGAAAGTAACTTGCGAACAGAAGAAGGCGATATCCGCCCGCGAGCGAATCGGTAACTTCCGATATGATGGTTTCTGTGGAATGTTCAACCACGAAGGCTTTGCCCAAAGTTGTGAGCGAGGAAACTCTCAGGGAATCGTATAAAATCATTCAGAACGTGTTCACGCCGTCGTTGGAGAAATCCGTGCCTCCAATTTCGTTTTCGCACGCGAATTTATATTCGATCGCAATTGTTTCGTGTACTACTTCAATTACGAATAGTTCAGAAACCACGGAAAATTGCCAGTGTCCGCTGAGAACTACTTTGGGAAACCCAATTGCGCATATTAGTAGTGAAAATGACGCTGATACATTCCATCTCGACTAAAACGGATCAGACTAATTATTGCCCAGTTCAAACTCCGACTTGCGATACCAATATTCGCTACAGACGAGTCTGCCCACCGCGGTTATGCCTCTCAATTACTTCTCCAATACGGACGATGGAAGTGGTTATGGGCAAATAGTGAACCAGAATTTTAATTCCTATACGTATTCGTCTGACGCTAACATTTACCCCACTTCTAATTTCATTACTAGTGTATCGAATACACCTACTAGTTACATAATGCCGTTGCACGATAGCGCTAACTATATGGAAGCGAATGTTTTCAATCATCAATCGTGGCGGTCTCTTCGACTAGCACTTCGTCGTCCACGTCTACAGCGGCAACTTTTACTTCTAATGTAAACGCGAACACGGGAAATCATCAGCATTATGGGAAACACCAGAATTTCGATAAGAGAACGTACGCTACGAACGCGAGAAACGGGAAAAGGAAGTGTCTGGATGGAACTATGCAGAATTTGGAGATTCCATTGTCCGGTATCATTTCACCTCTGGAGGATTATCATCATTCCGCCACATTTTTAAAAGCTTAGTTTCTGAGGAAATTGAATTTAAAGATTTATGAAGTATGCGTGCACGTTTAAGTATTCCCAAGCATGATGCTTGTACTAATGATGCATGATAATACAGTGTTCGCGATGTTAACTGTTGGCCGCCAAATTAATATTGGCCAACTGATTCGACGGCGGTATGTATCGCCCTTTAGTGCGTGGGTAAGTCAAGGATGGTTCCGTACGGTGAAACTCGACTATGTTCCGAAAGTCTTATTTTATCGTAGACTGTACCGAAAGATGGACTCTAGACAACTCTGTTCCGAATGACGAACTTTTGCGACTGTGTTCCGCTTGACGAACCTTTGACGAATGACCCCCTGGAATCCAAACGCGCCCCGGTTCGGACGCGCCGGAAGTTAGTTGCGGCGTGGGTCGAATGCACGCGGAGGTGGATGACGCCGATTTTTTCGATTCGATAAAATTCACCGCGGTGTCCGATTCTATGAACTGATTGGCCGCTCGCGCGACGAACTAATCAGCGAATCGTAAATTGCCGGAAAACAACGGTCCCCATTGGCGGGCCTCTTGGACCGAGGCGCCTCGCTTGCCACCTTTACGCCGGCGAAGACACCTTGGCGGCGAGAGTTGGCGCTTCTTGGGTTTTTCCGGCTTCGCTTGACGTCATCCACTTCTCCTTCGAGGGTTTTTCCAAAGGGGGGTGGTTGCCGCGTTGACCGTGCGGCCTGTGCTTTGCAACCTTCTGGGCACGGTCCGAACGTTTACCGTTAAGCCCAGCGGCTGCTAAACACGTGTGCCCATCGTCGCTTACTCGGACAAAAATATATTTTGCCGGGGTAGGAAGAATGACGAAGGGCTGTCCAAAGCACGCGATTTCTCTACCTGTTCCGTGTTCATACGACGGAACAATAGTGGTAAACACTAATACTACGTTTACCCGTAACATTGTTAATTTATATTTACATTGTTGCACAAAGAGCATAGCCGGATAAGGGGGACAAATGTGCCCTTGACCCAAATTAGACTTATGATGCACCATTCGATAGTTTATCAAAAGAAAACCCTTCACACAAAGTTTCAACATTCTATCTCCATCTGGGGGGGGGGGGGGGGTAGTGATAGCGAAAAAACGAAATATCAGTTTGTGGCATATTTCTCCCACTTAATGACGAGTAAAAATTCTAAAAAAAATCTGGCATATTACATATATTGTGTCACATGTTGGAGAATTCTTTCGTATTTTTTTAATGTTAAGCTTAGGTACGAAAAATGAAAAACCCCCAAAAAATCAGCAAAATGCGGATTTCATAGTGAAGTTGGAAGAGCACCACTTTTATATTTTGACCATAACAACATTATAACATAACTATTATCCTCAATAAGTTTCATATTTTTTTTTAAACAGCAACATACTTGGAAAAATGAAAAACCGATTGTGTCGACGTATTTCGTACGAAAAAGTAGCTTTTACTTTGAATATTTGTATTCTCTTTATTCAGTATGTATATTAGATGCTTCTAAACATTTCTGCCTTCGTCCAATTGATGTACAATGAAAAGAAATTGAATTAATTCTATTAATTGATTTTTTTACCGTTTACAACATCATGTGGAACAGGTAAAGAATTTTCAGCAAGGTCGGTGGCGGAGTGGTCTAAGGCGCTGTTTTAGTTGTGGAATCGCTGCGTACTTTTTTGTTGTGATTTCGAATCTCGCCTAGGATAATTTTTTTTTCATTACATTAACGATTTCCTTTTATCCTAACTGTATAATATATGTAAATAGTATGTATCGTAAAACAATTTACAAACATCTCAACAATATTTTAACTCCAAATATACATATAAATAATTAAGTAACAATTGTGAGGCACTTTCAATTGCTACATGTATATATGTACATATATATATATATATATATATATATATATATATATTTATCAATTTTGTATTAAAGATAGTTATCTCTAATAAATGTGTGTGATTTGCAGCAAAGACGATACATCCTTAGCAATTCTTCTTTTCGCCACTTCTGTTTCCGTATGTTCTGTTGATTAATAAATTGCTTATCCTTTTCTGCTTGTATATAATCGGTTTTGTATTAATGATACTTATCTTTATTTTTTGTAATTTCGAACAAGTACCGCATGTAGAATCTTCAGTCTTCGTCATTATCGTCATTAATCACTGGTATTATATTTTCTTTGTTAAATATTTTACATAATATTTCGGCAGGTCTGACAATTGTGGATAGGTACCGTGCGTGCAATAAGTAATAAATTATTGCTGCTACGATGCTAAGCAGCATCCTATGGTACGATTACCATTTGCACATTCACAACAGTAGCGTTCTATTGCCTAAAATCCAATTGAATTTGATTTATATTAAACATTGCACTGGTAAGATTTGCTATTAATGTGGCGCAATCTAACTTCGTATCGATCAATATTGTTTGCATCCTTCAAACAAAGGAAATTGTTATCTTCGTCCATTATTTCTTAAATGGTTCACATTATCCGCGTTATAAACATCACCTTCATAACATTATGAATAATATACGATGGCAAATACTTATATTCTTTCGACGCGTTGTCAATTCTTAGTAGATCTTGTGTATTGAACATGTGATAGGAAATGCAAAAAATAAAACTTTGAATGAGGATGAATTTCTTTCCCTTCACTCATCGTTGTTACAGAGATTTTTAAAACTGACCTAAATTTAACTCAGAGAATACGAGGTTAGATAAACAATGGAATTAAAAGTGGCTCACAATTATTATTTAATTATTTATATGTATATTTGGAGTTAAAATATTGTTGAGATGTTTGTAAAATGTTTTACGATGCATACTATTTCTATATATTATACAGTTAGGATAAAAAGAAATCGTTAATGTTATGAAAAAAAATTATCCTAGGCGAGATTCGAACTCACACCAAAAAAGTACGCAGCGATTCCACAACTAAAACTGCGCCCTAGACCACTCAACTTCACCTTCAAGAATTTGTTTATTTATGGCGTACAAATATAACTTTCAGAATAATATAACTACAAATAAACCGATAGTTGATATATATGTCGATATATTTCGGCGCGAGACTTATGTAGAAATTTCTTATTCAGTCTTACATTCAAGTATTTGGTCTTATGAGGTATAGTACAGGACTAACGTTCGTTGCTGTAATTTATCTTTGGCATACACCTAAGAACTAGTGGAATTTGTATTACACCTCAGAAACGCCGTAAAAAGGCGCTAACATTTTTAAGTTTTTCTTATGTACTAACTTAAAACTAGTTGAAACTAACAAATAAAAGATGAATAACAAAATTTATACTTTTAATACTTATTGTTAGTGCTCTTGCACATTTGCTTTTCTACGTGATTTCGTCACAGGATCACCTACGCTATTAAGAGATCACAGTATCAGACTCCATCTATGGAGATCATTTTCTACTTTGCCTTGATGTACTTACTTATATGCGCTTAAGATGTAATTTGTAATTTCACTCTCAAATTCATACCTATGTACATGTCACATTCGAATACAATTATACTAACATTGATCTTGCGCGTATCGCTGATTGTCATACATCTGGAGTCTTTAGTAAAGGCACTATACACGATGTGTTTAATTGTGCATGTTGAATTATTTTAATTATCTATCCGCATACTCTCACATTCATACCTATTTACATGAGCAGACATCATACCTTTCATTTCTCCCCACACTCCTACTCATACTAACATGTATTTTTTCAAGTATTAATGTCACACTTGAAGATAACTTTGCTAAATGGTACTATTCTCTAACCACCAGATTTTCTTTTTGTCTATCTTGTTATACTCTAATTTATCCCTCTCCGAGATCGCTGTGCTATATTTTAGTAGGCTATCGGCAGACTGTGGAGTATAGGTGATGGTTTTATTTACCTTATGTCGCGGGACATGGTACAAGATCGGGCAGCTTGGTTATTTTGTGTGTAGCCGTGTTTATCCAGATAGATAAACGCTTTGGGTGGTACATAAGTAGAAGTTAATGTTTTTTTAATATAATTTGTATCTGGGTAAGCAATTGGAAAGATTAAGCTGTTATTTGTTATTTGTGATGAATAAGCAAAGTGATTCCGAATTAGTTTGAGCATGAAGTTGTCTATCCTGTTTATACCTGCTGCATTATAGAGAGTTGAGTTACTGTAATATTTCTGGTAATTAAAATTTGGGGTCCTATATACATTCATGCAAGCTCTTAGGCATCTTCTTTCGAAAACTCTGATTTCTTCCATTACCGATGCTCCGACATTATACCATATCTCGCATCCATAAGTGATTATTGGTCTTACTAGGAGCTGGTAACATGTCAGTTTGACCTTCTTATCTACTCTTTTGGAATAAAACAGTCTTGCATTTGCAATGAATACTACTTTCGCTTTTGTTAGCTGTGTTTCTACATGTTTATTGAACAGTAATCTATTATCGAGCTGCAGACCAAGATACTTTACTATATTTTTATGCATTACGGCAGTAGTATTATTGTCTTCCCCTACGCTTCTCAGGGAAAAGTTCCTGTGATGTATTTTAATCGCCGAGGATGGTTTTCTGTTTGTAGGTCTGAAAAGGATCGTCTCGCACATGTCGGCATTTACTTTTAACTTCCATGGTTTGTAGTATGAAAATATCTTACTGATGCAGTATTGTAACGTACTTTGGACACGCTTGGCTGAATTACTCGATGTATAGGCGATTAGATTAGCTTGATTAGTGGGAGGGACAATTCTTTTTGGTATTATTTTGTTATTAAACCGTTTAGGTATACCGTATCGAATGCCTCTTCTAAGTCTATAAGGCACGTTCCCACGCACTTGCCATCATTCAACGCCCAGTTGACGTCGCTGGATAATTTATTTATTGCGTGTGTTGTTGCATGCCATCTTTTGAAGCCATACTGATTTTCGGGAATTATGTTTTTTGTTCGACAAACTGCCAGAATTCTATCATTTATAATTTTGTCGAACACTTTTTCTATATTGGACAATAAACTAATAGGTCTATAATTGTTAGGGTTTGAATTGTCTCTTCCTCTTTTGTAAATTTGTATTACTTTCGCCTTCTTCCAGAAAGCGGGGAAATGTGCGTAATTTAGTAAGTTGTTGAACAAGATCGTCAAGTTGTTTATTATACTGTGTGGTAGCTTCTTTAAAACAACATTTGGTATTTTGTCGTTCCCTGAAGACTTTTTGTTGTTGAGTGATTCTAATTTTCTTTTAATTGCCGAGCTGTTTGTGAAATAATCTGGTATTAAGTCTATTTGGTTCGGAAATAGTGCCGTATTCGTTCGCGTAAAGGTACTGATTGTAGTTGGAATGTCATCAGCGATTTTTGCGATTATTTCATTGTATTTTCGGTTAATTATTTTCCTGAATTTTGGGTTGTTTAAATTAGTATTTTGTTCGCTTACTGATGCATACTGGATACCCAGGCAATTTAATTTGCTTTTTGTGGCGTTTATGATTACGTTATTGTTGTTGTCTTTTGTTAGCGTATTAGAATCTATGTGGGCACGTAGGATTAGGTTTCCGTTGTTTACTGGTATTTTGAATGCTGGTGGTTCAGTAGCTTCCTTTCTTCTGAAGATTTTATTTATCTCATTGAACATTTTGTTCGGCTGTTTTGTGCTTACTCTTCCGATTCTGTTGAGCCAATAACTATTAAGTTCTTATTCACTTCCGTGTGAGTCTTTTTCCTTATGGCTTTGGTCATGTTATCTATTAATTTTATTATATGATTGATGTGCGGGCCTGTGTTCCTTGATCTATGGAGCTTCCTAGCTGCTGCAATGAGTTGTAATTCATTCTGGATTAGCTGCCTTATTCTCTTGGATGTGTATTTGTCAGTTGCGTTTTGGGGTTTGATTTTATGTATCGCCTGATCCTTGGCTTATATTATTCATTGTTGGATATTATGTATATGTTCTTCTCTTTGTACTATCGAGAGATTCGTGTCTGCTGGTATGTTCGGGTCGCTTGATTGACGAATTTGTTGGAATTTATCCCATTTTGCTTTGGAATAATTATATGTGCCTATTGTTTCGTTTGTTGTTAATACGTTCTGGCTCTGTATTTTTACTTGTGCTGATTGCTGTGTGGTCACTATCAATTTGTATGACGGGGAGTTTGTTGTTGATGCTATTTAAGAATTCTAACCTGGCATCTGACAGGATTAAGTCGATGTATGATGCGTTTCTGCCCTAGACCACTCCGCCACCGATCTTGTCGAAAATTCTTTATCTGTTCCACATGATGTTGTAAACGGTAAAAAAAAATCAATTAATAGAATTAATTCAATTTCTTTCCACTGTACACCACTTCGACGAAGGCAGAGATGTTTAGAAGCATTTAATATACATACTCAATAAAGAGGATGCAAATATTCAAAGTAAACGCTACTTTTTCGTACGAAATACGTCGACACAATCGGTTTTTCATTTTTCCAAGTATATTGCTGCTTTCAAAAAAAGTATGAAACTTATTGAGGATAATAGTTATGTTACAATGTTGTTACGGTCAAAATATAAAAGTGGTACTCTTGTAACTGTACTATGAAATCTGCATTTTTCTGATTTTTTTGGGGCTTTTTATATTTCGTACCTAAGCTTTACATAAAAAAATACGAAAAAATTCTCCAACATGTGGCACAGTATACGTAATATGCCAGATTTTTGATCTATTAATGGTTGTACATATTTAAATAATTGTATAATTGATTAAATTGAAAGAGATCGATGTATATATATATATATATATATATGTATATGTATGTATAAATGTATGTATATATATATTGTAGAGGATATTTTGGAATGATTTGGAATTACTTGGAGGATATGGATCTCGGAAAACATGATACGTTTATTTAACATAGTGTTTGGTTCTACAATTTTTGTACAATGTTATCAGCGCCGACAAAGCTAGCGACGATGTCTCGTTTAATAATTAGAAAACTAAGTGTTTCCTCCGTTGGGCGTCCGGTTTATTTCAACCGTACTCTGCCTGGGGAGGACCTACAACTACACGGTATTCCTCATTTCCCCATGCACGATCGGCGGCCGGCTTTCTCAGCCGTCCTCTCCGGCGTGAATGACGGAAACCTGGTGATATCGCTCTTAGGCGGCCAGGGAGATAACCTGTTCTATCCTCTGTGGTGGCGGGAGTAACTATGACTCTCTTAAGGTAGCGATCGTTTGAGGTGTCGGGCCGGCTTGCCGGTACTAGTATCCGAGATCAGCCCTTATGTAGATCTAGTTAGCAAGTGGACACCTCTTCGTGGTTCCCGCCACAAGTACCTTCTTCGGAAGAGAAACTAAGATCCACCGCTGCGTCTGCTAAGACAGCATTGCCACGAGTCGGCGTCGATGACCAAATGGCTCTTATGTGGCAAACCCCATTGCGGCATCGCGGGACAGTGCGCATTAGCGTACTGGTGCTCAAAATGGACGGCCCAGCGGCGAAAGCTTCTGACGCCAAACTCATACGTGGCGACACGTATGCCCGCTAGAGACTGAGTCTTGTACTGGCAACCTTACCTCCACGTGGTCCCCGCTGGGCAACGGTGCACATGTGTAACTGGCTTGCTGGTTACACAGGTGTAGCGGCTAAAAGGTTCGCTTCCCGAAAGGGACAGTTTACCCTTCTGATGATCCTTCAGCGGTGAAGGAGGGGTTTTCCCAAGCCCGCCGTCCATAACATCTACGGACGTGACCCTTGAAAGTGGTGATACGCACCCTTCCATCGCTGGTATAGGCTAAAGCCTCGGAACAGCAAAGCTTTGGGGCCTTGTGCCGCCATTAGAAGCTTAATAAGACAATAATTCTATCCTCTGTGGGATCCGCCATCTTGGATTTGTCGAGGACAGACGCACTTCACGTCGCTCCGTGCAATTTTCGAGATTTCGGTGGAAATATCACCTAAACAATTAACCAGACGTTTCTGAATTGTGTAGTTTATTACTGTGAGTGTTTAGAGACATAAAGTTTCGTGAAATTCGCAGTGGAACTTGAGTTTTGTGCAAAATAAGCGATCCCGGATGTCGACCGCGCCCGTCGCTGCGTGACAAATGACGCCACCACCGATTTGACGAGACCGACTAACGCCACAGCAAGAAGGACTACACCAAGACACTCGGGAGAGCGTTGCGATCACTTTAGTGTAACGACAATAAAGATCCCATTGGAATCAAACTAGGTAAGTAAGAAATACAGTTCCTGTTGACAGGTTAGGTCGACGGCCATATTGGACGCCATCTTGTGCGACGCGTCCACCAGCGCCACATCCTGGTTAAATCCTGAAGAGAGAATGCGCGAAAATATGAACGTCGAGGAGGACACGACGGACGCGGAGGTGATGACGATCTCTCGCCGAAAATTCAAGTATGTGAGGAAGAGAAGATTCTCTTCGGACACAGACCTGGATCCACCAGTGAATGGAAACGACGAAGACAGGCATGATCAGCCAGGAACAAGCCGTAGCAGACCGCTATCACCGGAAACCAACGAAAACGAGGAAGTAAACGGGAGCTTCACTGCAACAAATCGGGGAACCATGTACGAAATAAAAGAGAAAGACGAGACTGCACACAGGAATCTTCTGACGTTTCTAACTAACCCATCCTATTGACTCGACGAAGCAGTAATCAAATATATTATAAATAAAACTGGCAAGATACACAGCCTGTTGCAGGAATCGCTACTACTGAACAGCAATCTCGAAGGTCAAATCGAAACGCTCAAAGCAGAAAATAACAGCCGCACACAGGAGGTCTTGGCGACGAAGAACAACGCAACCAGTGCCACAAAACCGCAAAATATGACGTACGCAGAACGTTTAGGGATAAAATCAAAGACTGCATAGCGTTCAAACCTAAAACAAGATCCGCCAAATGTAGTAATAATTCGACCTAAGGACACGACTTCATATGGAACCAGTGAAGAAACCAAATAAGCGTTGGTGAGATTAATATCGCCCAAGGAGAATAATCTACAAGTGAAGAACGTGAGGAGGGTATAGGGAAATGTTGGTATAGTTGAAACCGCAAGGAGCAGTGATATCGAGTCGGTAATCAGAAATGAAAAGCAGAAGTCAGCCGGTCTCGTCGCAGCCGTGCCTGCTAAGAAAATTCCCAGAGTTATCACATACGGCGTTCTGAGAAGTCAAAACGATGACGTGATACTCCAAGCCATAGCCGATCAAAATCTCACCCCACAGGAGGCTCAAAAATTCAGATCTCAAATGAAGGTCGCTTTTAAGACAGAAAACAAGAACAACAATGACAGCTTCAATCTGGCACTGGAAGCTTCGAAGGATGCACGCGACACATTAATAAAGAAGGGCAGGCTCTTCATAATGTGGCAGTGCTGTCAGATGCAAGATTTCATTGCAGCTACACGCTGCTACAAGTGTCAGAGCTATGGGCATACCTCTAAGTATTGTAGGAGCAAAAGCGACGTGTGCAGACACTGCACCACGGTGAGTCACATATTTAAGAACTGTCCAAACAAAAACAAGCAAGCCATATGCGTAAATTGCAAAAAATCAGGAAAGCCCCACAACAACAATGTAACTGACAAGGACTGCCCAGCCCACATATCAGCAATCAACTATGTTCTGACAAGAACAGATTATGGTTGCTAAACCCGCCACTATAACTCACAGGCATTCCCTCACGGAAAAACCAGGGTCACAGAAACCAGCCACCTCTGGAAACAAAACCAAAGCGACCAACTTGGGTCGTCGCCAGCCACCCACATTCCGGATCCGACAAATAAATGCCCAAAACGCTGCCTCCGTAATAGACCAGATCAGAAACGAGATACTCGAAAAGAAACTAGATATAATAGCCATACAGGAACCGTCAGTCGCAAAAACGTAATAATAGAGCTCAGCCTATCAACGAGGGTACTATCCGACACCAAACCTTTCGCACATCTTTCAATAATGGGATCAGTAAAAGCAGCTATAGCAGTGAGAATTTCAAACTACGAAGTTCTGAAGATAGAGCAACTATCAAACACTCATTTTGTCTGCGCAGAGATAACATGTTACGATTACAAGTTCTACTTAATCTCCGCATACTTTCAATACTTCGATAACATAGATCCGTACCTTCAACACCTAGAACTTATCGCATCGGCACTAAAAGGACAGAATGCTGTACTATGTACAGATGCAAATGCCAAGTCCACCCTCTAGCATAGCACAAACGTGGACAAAAGGGGAGAGCTACTGGAAAACACCATCGCGCAACTGAATCTCTACACAGTAAATGAGCTAACAGACAATACACACATTCCACAACTCCTACCTCGAAACAAACAGAGACGTCATCCTCGCCACCGCCTCATGCTATAACAAAATTTCCGGATGGACGGTTCACCAAGGAGCCATGACAAGTGATCATAACCTTATTACCTTCCAAATCAATGAGACGCAAATAAGTGGAAGCCACCAACACACCGTTACTGCAAGATACAACCTGAAGAGAGCAAACTGGAAAATATTCGAAGAAACGCTACAAGAAACGATAACTAATACACTACCTCGGTAAAACACAGAAAACATAAACCCTGACGACGTGGCGGCCAACCTAGTGCTGCTCATAAAATCAGCCTGCGAAAACATAATACCCAAAAAGTCGCGATTCCAATAATCCGTACCATGGTGGACAAAAGAGCTATCAAACTTGAAAAGAGAAACAAGATCGTCCAGAAAGAGACTCCAAGCCGAGAAGAACAAAAACAAGCGGAAAGTGCTGAAGTCGAAATACAAACCTCTACGAAACAAATACGTAGCAGAAATCAGGACAGCAAAAAACCAAAGCTGGAGGAAATTTGCCACGGTGGAGGGGAACATGAATCCGTGGGGATTTATATACAAACTACAAACGAAAAAAGTTACACCGGCCACACTGCACGGGAGCATCTGGATCACCGGACAGCAAGCCACATCATGCGAGGAAATGATGCATGCTTTACTCGACAACCTGATAGCAGACGACGAACCGGACGGAGAGACTCCGTGGCACCAGGATATTCGTGCACAAATAGTGATCGAACCCGACGCAGGCGACAGAGCACCCTTCCTCATTGACGGAATTGGGGCTATAATCATGAAACTAAAGAACAGGAAAGCCCCAGGGACTGATCTACTAGAAGCAGAAATAATCAAAAGGGCCTGGTCAATAGCCAAAGGAGAAATCGCAGAAGCTATGAACTGCTGTCTGGTGCAAGGACGTTTCCCACAAGCCTCGAAGCAGGGAATCATTCGAATACTCCTGAAAGGGGAAAACAAGGACGGAACAAAGCTGAAATCATACAGGCCCATCAGCCTCCTACCTATCTTTGGCAAAATCCTGGAAAAACTGATTTCCCAAAGGCTAGAATTCCTATTCAATCATCACCCGCTATCACCAAGGAAGCAATACGGCTTCAGAAAAGGAGCATCCACCGAGAACGCAATAGTCCAGCTTAGAGACTCTGTCAACCAATCAACTGAGAAATATGCCATTGCTTTATTATTTGATATTTCAGGAGCTTTCGACAGCTTGTGGTGGCCGAGCATATTGATAAACTTGAAGAAACGGAACTGCCCTAATAATAATGTTTATAAACTTTTACAAAGTTACCTGTCCGACCGTACCGCAACCATATGCGCAAACACTAGAAGCACAACCGATACCAAGTCCTTGAGCAGGGGTTGTCCACAGGGATCCATACTGGATCCCAAATTCTGTAACCTGGTGTTCAACGATGCCGTCAACACTTTGCAATCACAAGAATATAACATTATCACATACGTGGATGACCTAGTGGGCGTAATACAAGGGAAATCGAGAAGACAATTGGAGCAGGATGCAAAGGACGCGACAAAAATATTGGTAGACTGGTGCAACAAACACAAATTGCAACTCTCCGAGACCAAGTCAGAGATGCTACTACTAAAAGGAATACTAGACATTAGGAGACTACCCTTGGTGAAAATAGGCCTAAAATCTATAAAAATGGCTCCTACAGTTAGATACCTGGGCATACACTTTGGAACGAGAATGGACATAGCGCCACACATTAAATACCTAACCTCCAGAACAAAATTAGTTTTCAACAGACTGGCACAGGTAGCCAAAGCCTACTGGGCTATCAACTAAAAAAACATGGAAACATTATATAAAGGTGTATCCTTCCCAATAATAACCTACGGCGCTGCGGGATGGGCCGACAAACTGCTGGCTCTACATAGAAGACACTTAACCCAAATCCAAAGACACGCACTCCTTAAAGTCACCCGAGCGTATAAAACAACTTGAACCGAAGCCTTAACAGCTGTGATACCGATTAACCTGATCCTCGAGCAAAGAAGAGCAAGTTTTATGTTTAAGCAAAACCGTGCATTCTCAATAGGCAACATAACATTCGAACCACAACAGACACTTTTCAAGGAAGAATATAAGACCTTCTGGAATCAAATTAAAGAATATACAGTCAGCAGATGGCAATCCAGCTGGAAACACTCCCAAAAAGGGAGAATCACACATAAATACATAAGCAAGATAACTTTCATGCGCCGAGTACACTGGTTCCAGCTTACTCACTATAGTATGCAGCTCATTTCAGGCCACGGGCAAATTAGAGACATACAGAAGACAATTAACGTAGCACCAAACAATGTATGTGCATGCGGGCAACCGGATTCGGTGGCACATATACTCTTCCAATGACAAAACTTAACATCAGCCCGGAACACACTCCGCGAACACCATCATCGACAGGGTATAAAATGGCCTAGCAACTACGAACAATTGATACAGGAGGGCAATTTTAACCACTTCAACGCGTTCTCCTCGGATGCGATGAAGGACCGTAGACTGGACCAGAACTCAACACCGTACGCAACAGCAGGGAACACAACATATTCTAACGCCAATAGTCAACCTGGGCCAACGAAGGAAGGAACAGCACATCGAAACAACAGGGAACAGAAGAAATCACTCACCTCCGTAACGTGGGCCCATGATCATAAGGGAGTAGTGTACGCGAGGTAATAGGCAAAAGTGGCGAAAGTTGCGGACCCCGATCACTCGTGCAATACTGCGCGAACTCGTAAGAGACTCAGCTTCTCGCTGGCGACCCCACCGTCTCGTGGTTCCCGCTGGGCAACGTTTCACATGCATTCCTGTGGCTGCACAATTATGCAGGCCAAACGGCTAAGTGGGTCGCTCCCCGAAAGGGGCAGTCGACCCATCTTATGATCCGTAATTGGTGAAGACGGGGTTTCCCCAAGTCCGCCGTTCATAACATCTACGAATGTGACCCTTCGGTGTGGGTGAAACGCTACCCACCACCTGCCGGTATAGGCGAAAGCCTCGGAACGGCAAGCGGCGCATGGGCCTAATATGCTAGGTCCACAATAACTCTTTCCTTTGTGGGTTCCGACGATGGAGGTACGCGGTGGTTAGGCGCTGTGATCGAGGGGCGCAATGGCGGCGGCTCGCGTCCGGAGCCAACCTGCACGGGATCAGGCAAAAGCTGGCGGCTCTACTTCCTCGTGGTCCCCGTTGGACAACACTGGGCTCCGCCTAGCGACTTCCAAGGATGACTAAACGAGCTGCTTCTCATCACGGTAGATCCAACTTGTCCAGTGATACTTCACGGTTGAGGGCAGAGTTTTTCCAAGCATGAGGTCGGCATAACAACTACGCTGGCCGCTCCTATCGCAGAGGTCCGACAGAAGTAGATGCCATATAACACCAGGCATGCAAAGTCGCTATTATTATTGTCTTCATTAAGCTTCTAATGGCGGCACAAGGCCCCAAAGCTTTGCTGTTCCGAGGCTTTAGCCTATACCAGCGATGGAAGGGTGCGTATCACCACTTTCAAGGGTCACGTCCGTAGATGTTATGGACGGCGGGCTTGGGAAAACCCCTCCTTCACCGCTGAAGGATCATCAGAAGGGTAAACTGTCCCTTTCGGGAGGCGAACCTTTTAGCCGCTACACCTGTGTAACCAGCAAGCCAGTTACACATGTGCACCGTTGCCCAGCGGGGACCACGTGGAGGTAAGGTTGCCAGTACAAGACTCAGTCTCTAGCGGGCATACGTGTCGCCACGTATGAGTTTGGCGTCAGAAGCTTTCGCCGCTGGGCCGTCCATTTTGAGCACCAGTACGCTAATGCGCACTGTCCCGCGATGCCGCAATGGGGTTTGCCACATAAGAGCCATTTGGTCAACGACGCCGACTCGTGGCAATGCTGTCTTAGCAGCCGCAGCGGTGGATCTTAGTTTCTCTTCCGAAGAAGGTACTTGTGGCGGGAACCACGAAGAGGTGTCCACTTGCTAACTAGATCTACATAAGGGCTGATCTCGGATACTAGTACCGGCAAGCCGGCCCGACACCTCAAACGATCGCCAGTTAAGAGAGTCATAGTTACTCCCGCCATGCAAAGTCGCTATGGGAAAAAAAAAAAAAAAAAAAAAAACCCCGAGGCGCGGCGCGTCGCTCAGACATGATAGCCTACATCAACTCCTTCCTCTGTGGGTAGCCGGCTTTCTCCGCCGTCCTCTCCCAATCTCAGGGCGACCGGCTTTGTCAGCCGGCCTCTCCCGGTTTCAGAGCCGTCCAGGTATTACCCCTGTCCTCCCCTAAGCTGCTGGGCATCCGATAGCATTGCTTCGTACTCTGCCGGCCGGTGAGCGGCCGACGGTCATACCTCGTCCTCCCCCACCGGTGCAGCGAACGAAAGAGCGAACCGCTCCAAAGCCGCGTTACGTATACCAATCCGTTGTTAGCCTTGTCAATAATGGTGTTGCTACGCCGAGCCCGAAAACGCTCCGACTCGAGCTTGCGGTTCTCGAACATTCTCGACGCTTCACGGCGTTTCCTTCGCGTTGCCACGGGTCATCGCTCCCGGTGCACTTCAGCTGACTCTCATCGAAGGCGATTGAGGCGGCCTGTCACCTCCTCGTTTTATTGTTGCGTTACAATATATATATATATATATATATATATATATATATATATGTTTGCGACATATTCTATTTGTATCGTATACTCATTCAGATCCGGGTGACGAAGGATATCATTGTGAAAAATGAGTTCTACATGTAAGGTTACAACGATACGAATTCTACAGTTTATTATCATATATGTATATATATATATATCTCTATATATATATCTATATCTAGATATATGTGTGTAGGAAATAAACAATATTTCGTCGCAGTTTTATCAACGTCTCTATCGATTGCCCCCCAAAGCAAGAATGCGTCTTTCGCTCAACAAACGCTCTCCTCATCCGACCGCTCGCCCCACACACAGGTCGAAGCCTACCACTCTCACCACACAGCTCAGACACGCATAACATTCATATCCACACTCGGCCATCCCACAAGGACATCTGGCCTCAAATATCAGGTGTGTCTCCATCATCAATAAATGGATCTTCTATGTCTTTAATCCAGGGATTCATATACTCTGCAGCTGTTGAAGTTTGCCGTCGCGCTTCATGTTCGCCCACTTTCTCCACCAAATACTGATCGTTGCGTAATAAACCTGTGATTTGTTACGGACCTAAATATTTTTGCGCGAACTTCAAACCTGGCCCTGGTTGCGTTCGTTTGATAGCAACCAAGTCTCCTTCCTGGTAAGGATGAGCCTCTTTGCGATTCCAGTTGAAACTACGTCTGTTTTCCTGCTGAATCTTCAATATGTCATTCTTTGCGTGCCGTCGCAATTCGTCTCCGTTTTCCTGAAACATCATGCTCCACTCGTCGCTTATTATCTCTTGAACTCCGGGACTGTCCTTCACTCTCATGTCAGCTCCGAACAGAATTTTAAAGGGTATAGCGCCAATACTCCGGTGAGATGCTGCATTTAGATACCTCTGACATACATCCAGGTATTTATGCCACTCCTCAGGTTTTGGTGTGGCTAACTTCGTCAATAAAAGAATAATGGTCCTGTTGACCCTCTCTACCTGGCCATCTTCCTCGGCATGTCTGTTGTAACGAGGCCAGCTTCAATACCTTCTTACTTGCAGTATTTCTGAAACTCTGCAGAAGTAAATGCAGTCCCACGATCCGAAATAACTTTTCGGGGGTTTCCAAAAATTGTAGTTTGTTTCTGTACGATCGAAATTCTACAACCGCAGATTTTCAATCAATTCGATTAGAATGGTTCTAGTATTGTGAATTTTACCTTCGCCCTATGGCTTTCGAAGCTCGAACGAGTATGATTCGATTCTCTCGAGATCAGCTCCTCCGAGCTTATTCTCCCTTCCTTTCGGGTTCACGAATGACTAAGCACCAGAGTGCGATAAGAATGAAAGGTGATTCGAGGAAGGGTCGATTTTATTGATCGGTGGAGAGAATGTTTGGGTCCGTTAAATAAATTAGCGCGATTGTGAAGTATTAAATTTGCACTTTATTTCGAAGTCGTGTAAGGGAAAAAGCCCGAAGGCATAAAAAACCCTTGATGTCATTTTTGGAATTAAGTGATTTTATCAGGTTTTGTATTATGTGTGAGCGTGTCGCGTGTGATAATGTTATGCTCGTGTACACGATAGTCGGGCGCCCGTCAGCGGTTTGTTAACCGCGTGACACCGGATTTTCGATTTAGGGAAATTGTTCCCTTATGGAGAATCCCGCGGGAGACGTCCAGATGATGTGTGATTAGCAGGAATCACTATGGTAAGGAACCAGGTTCCGATGGAGAATCTCGCGCGGAGAAACATCAACATCTAGCCGTCGTGAGAGACGTTAAATGTTATAGCGATGGAGAATCTCGCGCGGAGAAACATCAACATCCAGCCGTCGTGAGAGACGTTAAAGTTAAAAATTGTTTCGCGAACCTTTCACCGCGACGGAAGCCACCGAACTCATCACGCAGCACGGAGAAATACCGTCGTTCCATCGATCGCGACCGAAACTCTAATACGACGCTCCTCAACGAGGTAAGGGCGACGCATCGCCACCCTTCCAACAATCCGGTGTTATCTATTTCCGCGAAAGGAACGCACTACGGATCCTTATCGGGTTCGTTTCGCGAAAATTAGAATGACCGTTCCGACATCCTCCCCCCGTTGCGAGTGATACGAGCAATAAATTGTTGATTTGGTTGTGTGTAGTGCGTAATGTGGAATGTGTAGTTACATGATACGGTACTAAAGTGATTTAGTCATGTTTATGTCATATTCGGAAGAGGACACAACAATGTCGCATTTCGTTGAAATGTGCCGTTGGCTGTTCGCACAGTGACGACTCTGACTGCACCGTCGCTTCCAGGATGAACGTCTACGACCCGACCCAACTGCCACCGCATACAAGGCTGATTCTTATCCATGATGATGACCATGTCGTTAGGATTTAAATTGATGCTCGTCTTTAGCCATTTTTGACGTTTTTGTAATTCGTTTAGGTACTCGACGTACCATCGTCTCCAAAAGTCTTGTCGAGTCTTGGTGATAAGTCGCCAGGTAGATAGACGATTTTCTGGAACAGTCGAGTAATCGTTTTCGGGTAGTGTAGTGAAAGGACGACCGATCAAAATGTGTGCAGGCGTTAGAGCGATTGGATCATTAGGATCCGACGAAACGGGATACAAAGGCCTGGAATTCAAAATCGCTTCGATTTCGGTTGCGAACGTAGTGAGCTCCTCGTAAGTAAACATAAGATCTCCCACGACGCGTCTAAAATGGTGTTTAAAGGATTTTACAGCCGCCTCCCATATACCCCCGAAATGAGGTGTCAAAGGCGGATTAAAATGCCAGGTTATTTGTTTGCTCGTTGCATATTGATTAACTTGTTTCTTAAATTCGTCAGATTGTAGTAGTGCATATGCCTCGCGTAATTGATTACTCGCACCAACGAAATTTGTACCGTTATCCGAGTATATATTAGTTGGGACGCCTCTGCGGCCAACGAATCGTCTCAGCGCTCCTATGAAACTTTCAGTTGATAAGTCGGATACGATTTCAACATGTATCGCCTTGACCGACATGCATATAAAAATACAACCGTACGCTTTAAGGCGTACCTTGTTTCGTTTTTTCTTTTCTTTTATAAAGAACGGCCCACAAAAATCAATTCCTACGTTAGTGAAAACCGCGACTTCTTCAACTCGTGATTTCGGTAAATCCGCCATTTTAGGTTGATTCGCGATAGGTCGAAAGCGAAAGCAACGCAAGCATCGTCGGATGACCTTTCGCACCTGATTTCTGCCGTCCAATAACCAAAAACGCTGTCGTAACGTATATAACGTGGTTTGAATTCCCGCGTGAAATGTCCTGTCATGCGTTTCGCGAATGAGAAGATCGGTAATGTGATGACAAGATGGCATCAAGATCGGGTGTTTTTGTTCAAAACTAATTTCTGCGTTTTTTAAACGTCCACCGACGCGTAACAAGCCGTTTTCGTCTATGAATGGATTCAGATTAGCTAATCGAGAACCTTTTATATCCTTTGCATTTTCTAACTGATTCATTTCGTTGTGAAATTGTTCAAACTGTATGACCTTTATAATTTGTCGCTCTGCTTCCGTGATCTCTTGGACGCAAAGATCGCCTTTATACGGATTTGCGCGGCGCATTCGACGACAATATGCGACGACCCGTAGCATTCTCGTATACGCCGAAAATTTTGAAAAAATGTCTGTTCGAACGTTTGCCGCGAGGCATATATTTTTCCTTAAGCCGGGTAATTCGGTGAGTGGTTCATATGCGCTTGAAGGCCAAAGATGTCTGGGTTGTCGAAGCCACGATGGCCCCTCGAACCATAAGCTATTCTTCAGGAATTCTGAAGACAATTGGCCACGTGATAATGCATCGGCCGGATTTTGTTCGGTACTTATATGACGCCATTCTATGTCGCAGCCGACACCCTGAATTTCAGCGACGCGATTGGCTTCAAAAGTTTTTAAGGCTTGTGGCGACTTTTTAAGCCAATGTAGCACGATCATGGAGTCCGACCAAAACACAATTTCATTAATACTGAAATTGAAAGCTGAACGTGACTCTTGATAAAGTCTAGTGAGAATCAAAGCGGCGCATAACTCTAACCTGGGAATTGTTGTCGATTTCAGCGGAGCGACTCTTGATTTCGCGCACGCTAAACGAATCAATACGCGTCCATCACGATCGCAAGAACGCAAATATAGACACGCACCGTATCCGACTTTACTCGCATCGCAAAAGCCATGCAATTGAATGTTGGTCGGGTCATCGAGAAGGAGGCGACGATCTATGGATAACTCGCGAATTAACGGAAGTTGATCTCTGAATGAAGTCCAAGCCGTGTGTACTGCGCTAGGAATGGACTCGTCCCAATCCACCTTGGTCTTCCAACACATCTGCATAATTATTTTTGCGGTTACTAATACCGGTCCCAGCAATCCTAGGGGGTCGAAGATCTTGGCTATTTCTGAAAGAATCGTTCGTTTCGTAATCTTGGAAGACCTTTCGAGTGGTTTGACCGTATATAAAATTTTGTCGCGTCGCGAATTCCACACGGTCCCAAGGGTTTTTAATATAGGATTTTTCTCGACGGCATGATCTGAGCCTAATATTTTCTCGTCTATGTTATCGAGCGCGTGGTTGTGATTGGAAGCCCATTGCCGAATATTGAAGTGACCGCGTTTTAAAAGCGCAATTATTTCATCACGAATTCTCAATATTTCTGGCAAGGAATTTGCTCCGGTCAACAGGTCATCTACGTATAGATCGCGTTTCAAAACTTGAGACGCGAGCGGAAGGTCCGCACCTTCGTCGATTGCAAGCTGGTTTATGGTCCTAATCGCGAGATACGGGGCAGACGAGACGCCAAACGTGACAGTGTTTAATTGAAAAACGGCCGGTTTACCCTCGTGATACCAAAATACACGTTGAAATTTACGATCATTCGGATGGATTAATATCTGTCTGTACATTTTCTCTATGTCTGCCGTAAGCACAAAGGCATGCATGCGGAATTTTAAAAGATGTTCGAACAGTTTTTCTTGAATTGTCGGTCCGACCATTAACTTATCATTTAATGAGAAGCCTTTAGTTGATATTGCAGACGCGTCGAAAACAACCCGTAGCTTTGTCGTGGTGCTTGTGTTTTTAATCACGGCATGATGGGGTAAATAATATCCGTCTTCGCTTTCATTTGTGATCAACGACATGTGATTTAAACTTATATATTCGTTCATGACCCTTTTATAATCTAAATCAAGCATCGGATTAGACCCTAATTTTCTTTCTAACGCGCGAAATCGCTGAAGCGCGTGTGACCGTGAATCACCTAACCTTTGTCCATGATTGCGAAATGGCAGTCGAACTACATACCGCCCCGATTGCTCACGCGTCGTAGTTTGCACGTAAAAGGCTTCGCATAATGCTTCTTCTGCTTGTTTCGACTCTTTTGCGCTAATATTGTCTTCTATTACCCAAAATTTCGCGATTTGTTCGACGAGTTCGCTTAAATTGCACGTTACCTTTCTCGTTCCAAGAATTTCTCTCGCGCCGCCCACTACGACCCAACCGAGTTGGGTTTTCTGCATAAAAATTTCGCAACCATCTCTTGAAATATTCGTTTGACCTATCGAGAGCAAAGACGTGGTGGCACTCGCCCCTATGAGCATATCGACAGCTCTTGGCAAATGAAACTCCGGGTCAGCTAAACGCATGTGCGAAGGTATGTTAAGCGATTCGCGAGGAAAAATTTCGTTCGGTATACTATCGGCAACCTTCGTGACTGTCAAAAATGTTAACGTTTTCTCGAAATCGTTATATAACGACCGGAAGGAGATATCGAGCGTTTTTTTGGATGTTGCAGTCATTCCGCCAATCGCACCTATCGGAATGCAACACGATCGCATAGGCAAATTTAAACTCCTTGCGAATTCTTCCGTTACAAAGTGCGCCGTCGCGCAAGTATCTAAAAGTGCGCGAGCTCGTACAAATTCGTTCCTTGAATCTTTGACTCTTACAATAGCGCTCATTATTAACTGCGACCGCGGTGCACCCGAGATGGTAGATAGCGAAATACTCGATAGTCATATTTTGTTCTGATTCGAATTTTGTGCATTATTTAAATTAAGCGGTGCATTCGTCGCGGTATCGCTGCTCGTAGTTGCTGTTTGATATTTAAAATTGTGTAGCATTGAATGATGAAATGTGAGACAGTGCTTGCAGTGCATGGATTTACAAACTCCTTGATGTAATCTAAGACAATTACGGCACAACCTATTTCTCTTTACTACGTCCCATCGTTGCGCGACAGATAATTTCCCGAACGCTGGACAGCTATACAAATAATGTGTCGACTGTTTACATTGAACGCAACTATTGCCAACAGAAGTTACGAACGTTCGGTTTTCGACTTGTCCTTTACGAATTTTCATGGAACGCATACCCAGGTTTGAATTTAATCGCTTGAGAACGTTTTCGTTCCCTTTACGCGCCTGTTCTTGTTCGTGTGCGAGAATCTTGAATGCGGTTTCCGAAATAAATTTGAAGATTTGACTAATAGTAGGCAAAGTATCTGAATTGAAGGTATCTTCCCACTTATTACGCGTCTCAATCGGTAAAGCTCTTTCAATTATGCGAATTACTAAATTTTCGTCGACTGGAACATCTAATGTTTTTAACACGTTTATATGCTGCCGTACGTCATCAATAAGCTTCGATAGACCGTTGTATGTAGGTTTAGTTTGTTTAGGTAAGTCAAGAATAGAATCAAAATGCTTATGGACGATTATGCGTTTCCTTTCGTAATTTTCCTTCAGGAGTTCCCACGCGATTTTATAGTTATCTGCGCTTACGTCAAGTACCGAGATTTTATTAAGCGCTTCCCCCTTCAACGAATCTCTCAAGTAAATGAATTTTTCTAAATCGGATATATCCGGACGAGCGTCGATCATTGATAGAAACGAGTTTCTATATGACAGCCAATTTTGTATGTTTCCATCAAACTTAGGTACTTCGGTAACCGGTAATTTGGCGCGCCGCTGTCTTTCGATCATTGTCGAACTTGCAAAACTCGCGTTTCCGACTTGTACTGTCGACGGTCCTGCATCGTTCATGTTCGCCATAAGACTCGCTATCTCATAATATCTATCGCTGATCTCTTCTGTCTCGTTTAATATTTCGTTTTCCGGATCGAGTATAGTTAGTTCATCGTGCAGTTCCTCATAGGCTCGAAATAATTCCGTTAGTCTATCGAAACGCAATTTAAGACCTACTTTATCTATTCGACCTTGTGTATGAGCATTCCGCCATGCCGATAACCTTGCCTTAAGCGTGGTACGCTTTTGGGCGATGAATCTAGCTCGGTCCATGATCAGCTATTTCCCAAATGTAGTGAATAAAACAAACTGCACTACGCGAAATAAATATCGTGCTCGTGAAACGCGATAAGCTTAGAATACGTTAAATAGGAATATAGAAACGCTTAACTTAACTAGAAATTAAATGGGAATACTATTTTAAATGAAGTAGCTTTAGACCAAATTTATTTATCTTATCTAAATAAAAACAAATTAAACAAGAATTTCAGCTTAAAGAAATGCACGACAACTTTAATCGACTTAATAGTGTTTCCTGCGAACGATGAGGCTTAACTGACAACGTAGAGCAAACAAACAACTGATCGTCTGTCATTAATTGTATAGTACTTAAATTATATGAATTCAAAGTACTTAACTTTTATGAATTCAGCCACTTCTTCCTTGCTCGGCAGCAGTGGGTCGGGTAGTTCTCCTTTGGCGGAAGCACGTGTTTGTTGAATGGTCTTTTCGTAGACTAGATCGATGATGATGTGCGGACACGCTCACCTTGTCCTTTTATCACACGCGAAAATTCCTCACAGGAGGCACCAAAATGTACGATCGAAATTCTACAACCGCAGATTTTCAATCAATTCGATTAGAATGGTTCTAGTATTGTGAATTTTACCTTCGCCCTATGGCTTTCGAAGCTCGAACGAGTATGATTCGATTCTCTCGAGATCAGCTCCTCCGAGCTTATTCTCCCTTCCTTTCGGGTTCACGAATGACTAAGCACCAGAGTGCGATAAGAATGAAAGGTGATTCGAGGAAGGGTCGATTTTATTGATCGGTGGAGAGAATGTTTGGGTCCGTTAAATAAATTAGCGCGATTGTGAAGTATTAAATTTGCACTTTATTTCGAAGTCGTGTAAGGGAAAAAGCCCGAAGGCATAAAAAACCCTTGATGTCATTTTTGGAATTAAGTGATTTTATCAGGTTTTGTATTATGTGTGAGCGTGTCGCGTGTGATAATGTTATGCTCGTGTACACGATAGTCGGGCGCCCGTCAGCGGTTTGTTAACCGCGTGACACCGGATTTTCGATTTAGGGAAATTGTTCCCTTATGGAGAATCCCGCGGGAGACGTCCAGATGATGTGTGATTAGCAGGAATCACTATGGTAAGGAACCAGGTTCCGATGGAGAATCTCGCGCGGAGAAACATCAACATCTAGCCGTCGTGAGAGACGTTAAATGTTATAGCGATGGAGAATCTCGCGCGGAGAAACATCAACATCCAGCCGTCGTGAGAGACGTTAAAGTTAAAAATTGTTTCGCGAACCTTTCACCGCGACGGAAGCCACCGAACTCATCACGCAGCACGGAGAAATACCGTCGTTCCATCGATCGCGACCGAAACTCTAATACGACGCTCCTCAACGAGGTAAGGGCGACGCATCGCCACCCTTCCAACAATCCGGTGTTATCTATTTCCGCGAAAGGAACGCACTACGGATCCTTATCGGGTTCGTTTCGCGAAAATTAGAATGACCGTTCCGACAGTTTCTTCAAGGTATCGATAACCTCAGCAGCACAAGTTGATTTCGTAGCATAGAGCCATACAAATTTTGAGAATGCGTCGGTTACTAAAAATATATGCTTGTAATTCTTCCGGGTCGAAGGAAGAGGCCCTAAATGGTGAATGTTGTACAAATCTAACGGATCATCTCCCTTCTCGATAGGGTGTAATAGCCCATCTTGTTCTCCACCCGTTCGCTCATCTAAAATGCACACAATGCAATTTCGAACTATCTTCTCCACGTTAGTTTTTAAATCCTTGAACCAATAGTCTTTCCTGATCAGGGTCTCAGTTTTACTACTAGAGAAATGTCCATTCTTATGCAATTGTCTTATAACTTGACCCTGCATAGCACGCAGCGCCACTACGCGCACATCGTCATTGATCACCTTAAATAAAAGTCCGTTTCTTATTACGTAATCACTATTACTACTTTGTCCACTATTTACATACTCTATTATTTCTGCTACGGCTTTGTCTTCACGTTGCGCATTTCTCAATATTCGTAACACACTTGTTTCGCACTTGTTGATTAACATGCACCCTGGAATTGGGTTACGACTTAGTGCGTCGACATGCCTCATACTATCCCCTGGGCGATGATCAATGGTATAGTTGAACTCTTCGAACAATAATGTCCATCTCGCGACTCGCACACACAAGTCTCTCTTTCGCATAGTAAGCGTAAATGCGCGACAATCCGTTATTATTTTGAACTGTATCCCTAAAAGATAAACCCTAAATTTATGTAAGGCTTTAACTATAGCTAGTATCTCTAATTCATAGCTCATATACCGTGATTCCGCTTCTGACGTTTTCCAACTCGAATAATATATTGGATGGTAATGTTGGTCAATATCGTCCTTTTGTAATAGGATAACACCGAGTCCGACGCTCGACGCATCTGTATGCAACTCTGTCTCTGCACTCACGCGATATAGTTTCAAAACAGGTTCATTATCTAGTGCTACTTTTAATTGATGACACACAAACATCTGTCCTTCATATAATTTGAATTTTACATCTTCTGTTAGCAAATTTGACAAGGGTTGGGCTATAGTTGAGTATCGCGGAATAAACTTTCTAAAATATCCGGATAGTCCTAGAAAGCTCTGTACGTCTTTGACATTTGTTAAGAGCAGAAAGTTCATGACTGCTGAGATTTTGCGTTTCGACGGGCGTACAAGACCACTCTCAATTATATGACCTAGATATTCTATATTACGTTGGAGAAAACGGCACTTTTTCCAATTCACATGTAATCCGTAATCACTCGCAATGGACAATATTTCTCGCAATCTCGATACTGCTTCGTTTTCGTCATTAGCAGGAATAATTAGATCATTAATGTATGTTAAAACTATGCCTGTCTTAATCTGGTTATGAAAAATGCTGTTAATATATTTTTGAAATATGGCTGGACAGTTGCAGAGACCGAATGGTGTCCTTAAGAATTCGAAATGCCCATCTGGCACTACAAACGCAGTGTATTTACGACTATTTTCTTCTATTGGGCCATGAAAGAAACCATCGTTTAAGTCGAGGGTGCTAAATATTGTTGCACCCTGTAAACGATCCAAGTGATCTTCTATTAATGGGAGTGGGTATCGAGTTTCCATATTTTCTTATTAAGTAATCTATAATCTACACACAGACGTGTTCCTCTATCCCTTTTTCAACAAGTACAATCGAACTAGCATCTTCCAACGTACTTTCTTGCACAATCCCCTCATGCATCCATTCATGTATTTGTTTATTAACTATTTCTTCCTGAACTGGTGCTAACCTACGCGGAGGTTGATAAATAGGTATATCATCCTTTAATACAATTGCCATTTTGATGTTAGATTGTTTAATAGCTTTCGGCTCGTAATTATTGGCAATATCTTCTATTTCTCGTTTAACTACATTATTTTCTATATGCTGTAAATTTACGAAGGAATTAGTTGGATCGTTTTCGGCCTCGTCAAAGTTAACTACACAAAATACTTCTGGAATATCGCGGGGTTTCGCTAATCGGTTGTGACGGGATTTATATTCCGTCGCGAAAAATAAAATAATGTTAGTTTACGTCTTAGGGGCGTATGCGCCTGAAGAATAATTATTCTCTTTGAAATGGAATAATTATGAAATATAGATGTATAAATATATATTCGCAATCACTTTAACGCTATCCGCGGATTAGGTTTAGGATCGGAATAATAACGTAACACAGGTTTTGAGATTGACACAAGACTGAACTGCTTTATTCGATTGTAAAGGATTTTTATATGTTTGGCAGGGTGGGGTTTTCTCGGTACGGTCTTTGTTGGGTAATGATTCTGTCAGCTTTCCGTTTATGCAGCGGAGGTGATGAGCCATTCTTGCAGGTGGTGAGCCATTCTCGCAGGTGATGAGCCATCCTCACACCCCCTTTCTTAGAATTCTTTTTGGTCCTCCAAAACGAACTACTTTCCTTTGGGCTCTGGATATATCTTCTAATTCCAATGAAGTTTCTGCGTCTGAACTGGGTTCTGAGTAACGTTCTATTATAGGTGTATCTATGTAGGTGTTGCGGTGTGTCATGGGTTGGGATGGTTGGTTCACTCTAACGGAGTTACAACATATCTTGACGCAAAAGTTCTTAGGGAAAATTTTGAAAGGGCTGATAGTATGCCAATTCTGTGCACGGTGTATAGAGTGATTAGTCCTAAAGCTATCCATCCTGCTATTTTGAATACATTGTATACAATTTCTGTTACGGTTAGGATGCGTTTTTGCGTTTTGATATCGTTTAGTTGCACTAACATATTGTCTAGGGAGTGTCAATAGCTTTTGAAATTTGGAGTTACTTTTGGTGCATGTGGTATATAATCTTTTAATAATTCCATGTCTTCCGAGGTGAAATTTAGTGTTAAATTGTAGTTGATTACTGATATTTCAATTTCTTTGGTGGTACCTCCAATTTTCATTACATTATTCTCGTATAAAAGTACGCAGTCTTCTTGACTCGTAATGATAACGGGTTTGGAAAGAGTAATGTATTGCGTGTTTTTACAAAGTGTTTGAATTTGTATCTCTCTTTGTGGTATTGCTATGTATTTATTGGGTGTGTGCATAGGTACGAATGATATAGTATCGATTTGAAAGACTGCTGTGCCGCATTCTTTATGATCTTTAGAGGTTTGGCATCCGGCGTGATAATCATGTTGCGTGGGTTGAGTTCTTTCGCATATTAATCCTATTGAACTATCTCTACAATATTGTCTTAGGTATAATTCATTGATAATTATCTGAGCTCCCATTTGTTGCATAATCATATCGTGATCTAATAATGGTGCGAAAAATATTTTGTTGATACGGTGTGGAATAGGGTAATATTTAATTATTTCCCATTCTTTTTCTTCTAAGATTGGAATTGAAATACGGTATATCAATGAATTATTTACAATTACTGCTGTTAGTTTACTAATGTCTATTATGGTTTGGAAACTCGTTGAATCTGCTGATATGTGTGGTATTAAAAAGTTGTCGTGCGTTACCGTTTTATACGCGCTAATAAATTTCTGTATATCTATTAACGTGGTATCTATTATCCCTTTCTTACCTAGGATTATAGTCATGTAAAATTCGTTGAGTTTTTCGGTCATTTCTGTTAGTAAAGCTTCTAGTATTAATATGTTCTGTTCTAAATTTTGGTCGTTTTGTAACGTTTGCAGTTTGTCTGCTTCTCGTCCTAGTTGGTTGGTTAATTTTTCGAACGTGTCGTCAGTCAGAATATTTTTTAACATTACTGTTTGATTTTGTATGATATGGGTCAGTTGGTTTTGGTCTGCGAAAAGTTTATCAATATTTTGGTTAATGCGGACTAGGTCGTTTTCGTCTAGCGTTCCGAATAAAGATTTGGATACAGAGCCAATGATGTTGAGGATTCCTCTTTTCGTGCGTTGGTGTAGTATAGTTTTTAATTTTATGAGGGTAGAGCACATGCGTTGAAGTTTTGATTGGATAATTCCGTAACCGAAAGGTGTACAATCATTTTTCTGACAATATGTGTGTGTGGCTGTAGATAGTAAGTGTATGTGTTTTATATTTTCCTCTAATTCGTCTGTTTTAAATATCAGGTTAACTTTAATTTCGTCATGATAGATGAAGCTAGTTCTAATACGTTCAGTTATAATTTGCGTGTTGTTGATCGGTCGGATTTCCAATTCATTAGTCACGGTGATTATTATTAGTCCCTAGAATGATATAATTTAATTCTATTACCATGTACCAATAGAGTTTTATTTTTCCTTATATCTAATAGATAATTGGATGTTCTAGTTTCTATGATTTTATATGGTCCTAACCACTCTTGACTAAGCTTGTGATTTTTATGATCATTATGTAACAAGACTAGATCTCCTATAATATAAAGACCTTTTAGTCTTATCTTTTGGTCTTGATTTCTCTTATACCGTTGTTTGTTCGTTTGAATAATATTTTTGGCGTTGTTTAAATATGCTTGGTGTCTGTCTTTCCATAGTTTAAATAACTCATCTTTACTAAGGTGTGGCATGGTGGCGATTGCAGAAGGCATATTCGCCTCATGTCCAAAAGTCAGTTCGAATGGTGAGTATCCTGTTCCTGAATGAACGGACGTGTTATAGGCCATACATATCAGGTTCAAGTGTTCGTCCCATTCGGACTTCTGTTTGTCCATGCAAGTTCGGAGTAAGTCTTTCACTGTACTATGGGTTCTTTCTAAAGCTCCGTTGCTTTGTGGGTGAAAACTAGTGCTTTTAATGTGTTTAATTTTGAATGCCTTTTCGAATGAATCCATTAATTTACATACAAAATTTTGTCCTTGGTCTGTTACTATGTGTTTTGGGGATGAGAATATATATATGTAGTGGTTAATGAGGGCGTCGATAATTGATTCTGCTCGTTGATTGGTTAAGGGGATTAATATTAGGTATTTGGTTAGAACGTCTTGAATAGAAAGGATAAATTGGTTTCCTTGTTTGGTAACGTTAAATGGTCCTAAGATATCCAACGCTATTTTGTCATTGGGGTTATCTGGAGTGTCAGGTATTATTGCTTCTTCTTTGGGCCTAATACGTGTGAGTTTATTTCGTTGGCATATGTCGCAACTTTTAATGTAATCTACAACGTCTTTGTCTATTCCGTTCCAAAAATATTTTTGTTTAATACGGTCGATTGTTTTGTTTTCACCTTGGTGTTGCATGTTATCGTGATTTTCAAATAGGATTTGTTGTTTTTCTTCCTCGGTGTATTCTCCTGGAGGGTTTTGGGCAAAATACAGTCGGGCGTTCGGATAATCTTTCATGAGGAATCGGAGCATGAGTTGGATTTCTACAATGTGATGCGGCTGGAATATTTGTCCTAATCCGATTTCTATTTTGGGTTTGTTATTTTGGAGGGCTAGAATGTCGTGTAATTTTAGTAGCCATGTTTTCTCGTCGAATCGTCCTAAGTCATGATAGGTTAATTGGGTCCAAAAGGGTCTATTGGAGGTTAATTTTAAGGATGTTGGTATAACAGGGTCAGTTTTCCATTCTACATATTCAGAGAAAAGGTTGTTTTGGGGGGAGGATATTTCTTCTATTGTTGGTAGGGCTGCTTCTATTTCATCTAAGTTGATGTTTTGGGAAGGATTTTGAATCGCATATGCGTCGTCTTTCTTTATTATTCGAATTTTTCCTTTGAACGGGATGTCTTCTTTAATTCGTACTGAGTGTAGTCTGGATAGGGCGTCTGCTACTACATTTTCTTTTCCCTTTTTATATTGAATTTCATATTCGTATTCTTCGAGTCTCAGGCGCCAACGCATGAGTCTAGAAGAGGGGTCGCGTGCATTATGTAGCCATTTCAATGCCTGATGGTCGGTTAAGATTGTAAATTTTCTTCCAAGCAAGTATTGTCGCAATCGTTTGATAGCCCAAACAATGGCGAGCAATTCTTTTTCGGTAGTCGTGTAGTTTTTCTCAGCTGAGTTCAACGTCCTAGAAATGTAGCAACAGGGGTGGTTGTCTTGTGAGAGAACAGCACCAATGCCTTCGTTGCTTGCGTCAGTTGTCAAGGTAAAAGGTTGTTGAAAGTCAGGGTAATGGAGTATCGGGGTTTCGCATAGTTTTTGTTTGAGGGTATCAAAGGCGTTTTGTTGGGAGTCTATCCAGTGAAATGGAGTCAGTTTCTGGGTGATGTCGCTGAGGGGTTTTGCTATTATCACAAAGTTTCGTATAAATTTTCTATAATACCCTGTTAGTCCTAAGAATGATTTTACTTGTGTTACATTTTTAGGTGTCGAAATTTTTTTTATTGTTTCTATTTTTTTTTAATTTGGTTTAACTCCGTCGGCGGTGACTATATCTCCGAGGTATTCTAATTCTGGTTTTAGGAATTCGCATTTATCGGCTTGTAATTTTAATCCGGTATCTCTTAATCTTTGTAGAATGATCGCGAGATTTTTTTGTGTTCTCCTATAGTATTTCCAAAAATAATTATGTCATCTAGGTATACAAAGCAATATTTATCAATCAATCCTCGTAGAGCATTATCCAACATACGTTGGAAGGTCGCTGGTGCATTTCTTAGTCCGAATGGCATTCTGTTGTAATGGAAATGTCCGTCTATTGTAGAGAAAGCAGTGTATTTTTTACTGATCGGATTCATAGGGATTTGATGAAATCCCGATGATAGGTCTAGAGCAGAGAAAAATTTCGAATTCCCTAGATGTTGGAGTATTTCGTCGGAATTAGGGAGGGGGTAGGCGTCCTGGTCTGTGTATTCGTTTAGTTTACGGAAGTCTATTACAATTCGCCACTTTTGGTTACCTGAAGCGTCTTTTTCCTTAGGTACCACCCATACTGGGGCGTTGAAAGGGGAGTCGGATTCTTCAATAATACCTTTGGTTAACATTTCATTAACTTGCTTATGGATTTCTTGTTTGTGGCATTCGGGTGGTCTATAGGATTTAATGTTAATCGGTTTATCGGTTTTCAGGTGGATGGTATGGTCAGTTAGATTGGTGCAAGGTAGTGGGTCACTTTCTAAGGCAAAGACGTCGTTATATGAGCAGATAATTTTAGCGATGGGGTCTCTAAAGGCAGTTTCAATATGGTCTAGTCGTAATTTCGATGTAAGTTCATGGATTCTTTGACTATTGTCGTTACTTGGTTTTATAATTTGGTCGGATGTGTACAGTTCTTGCTTACCAGTATTGATGAAGCATACGCGTATAGTGTCATTGTGGAGCTTGAACGGTTTCGTAACACAAGTCTCTGGTGGAATTTTGACGTTTGTGGGTGACTTCTGTAAAGGAATACGGGTTCCGTTATGTGTCACTGAATTGTTGTTAATTGAATATGTGTATTTTTTTAGAAATGGTAAGCCGATTATGCCTTCTTCTATTAATGGGAAAGTTTCGGGTATTGCAAGAAATATGTGGTCTTGATTTAAGAAGTTGATCGTGGTAAAGTGAGTTATTTTATGGTGGTCGTTCCCTAATCGGATTTCACGTGATTTTCTTAATGGTTCTAAGTTTCATATGAAGTTTCGTTTAAGTAAGTTGACACCTGCTCCGGTGTCGAGTAGCAATCTTCCGGGTCGGGGTAGTCCGCGTAGTCTGCAAAGGACGTGCTGCAGCTCTCCTGGGGTGTAGTGTACTTGGAATTGAGGTCCATCTCCTGATTCGGGTCGGTTTCGATCGTGTGATTGATTCGACTGGGTGGTAATTTGCCTTGTGGAGTTATCGGAAAATTCCGTCGCAGTTGGTAGCAGTTGGCTTTCGTATGGCCTATCTTTCCGCAGTGTTCACATGTTGGTGGTTTGGCGGTTGGTTGAGCTGGGCGTGTAGTAGTCGTTTGCTCGAATCGAACAGTTGGTCGTGAAGGGATCATTCCTACTCGTTGAGCTGGTTGGGTTGTCCTCGGTGTCGTTTGTCTGTTGTCTTTAGACCATGTCTCAATTTCGATTGCCTCTTGTTGAGCATTCGTTAGAGTTTTTGGTTTCATAGGAATCACATATTGAGATATTTCGCGCCGGAGGTTGTGTACATAAAATTTAATGGCTTCTCTGTTTTCTTGTTCTAATATGATATTTCTAGTGGTTGGATTAGAGTGTTCTGCTTGGACGGCATATTCTAATTCGGTCAAAGCTTGTCGGAATCTACTTGTATAAGATTGTACTGACTCGGTTATTCCTTGTCGAACCTGTTGTAGTTTAGTTCGTCCTCCGCTCTTGGATATGGGAATAGAAACTTGTGATCGCAAAGCTTCGTATAGATCTTCGTAGCAGCTGATTCGACAGAACCGAATGCTTCGTTTCGCGTGTCCGTTAATTTTTTGGGCAACAATCATTTTAAGCAAACTTTCCGGATCGTTTACTCTACTTCAGGCAAATCGAATGGATTTTATGAATTCTTCTACGCCTATGTCGTCTTTTCCGTAAAGAGTCTCGATGATTAATAAAGCGTCTGTTACCTTGAGAGTAGTGATTCCATGATATTGGTTGGCTGAGGTTACCTTTTTATGCTGCGTTTGTTCCCTGGCTGATATTAGTTCGCTTTCATCGTCAGTTGCCTCAGGTTCCTGGAGTGGTGCACTCACTATTGGTTGTTGTTTTCGCGTTATGAAAGATTGTCCGTCTTCGGTGGATACTAATAATCCTAATTGGGCTCCTAAATTCTTCAGTTCCTTTGCTTGTTCCATACGATCTGCGTCAATAATTTTGACTGTGTTTAATAACTTGCGAAGGGCTTCGTCTTGCCTCCTCATGGTTTCTTCCTGTCGCCGCAGTTGGGTTGTGACGATTTCCAGGTTGTTTGTTAGCGTACTTAGTATTTTCGCGGTGTCGACTGTATTTGTGTCTTTGGCCATAGTTACCTTTTTGGTATGTTCTCAGGCTTCGATCCGTGTGATTTCTTGAAGGTGTGGCTCCCGTATTCCCAAGTTGCAGGTGTACCGTAGATCACTTGGTTCACTTGTTTCACTTCAAGATATTCACTATTTGGATCCTGGCAGGATCGCCAAAATGTGACGGGATTTATATTCCGTCGCGAAAAATAAAATAATGTTAGTTTACGTCTTAGGGGCGTATGCGCCTGAAGAATAATTATACTATTTGAAATGGAATAATTATGAAATTTTGATGTATAAATATATATTCGCAATCACTTTAACGCTATCCGCGGATTAGGTTTAGGATCGGAATAATAACGTAACACAGGTTTTGAAATTGACACAAGACTGAACTGCTTTATTCGATTGTAAAGGATTTTTATATGTTTGGCAGGGTGGGGTTTTCTCGGTACGGTCTTTGTTGGGTAATGATTCTGTCAGCTTTCCGTTTATGCAGCGGAGGTGATGAGCCATCCTTGCAGGTGGTGAGTCATTCTCGCAGGTGGTGAGCCATACTCACACGGTCATCGCGTCTTGATGCTTCGATATTTTTACCATCTAACACCAATTTAGCCTCTTTTAGAAACTCTGAGCCGATCAAAATATTATGCTTTAAATACTCATCGGGCACGACATGGACTAATAACCGGAAAACGTTATAATCGATTTGTACGACCAAATAAAAACTGCCTAGCGTAGTGACTTTACTTGAAGCGAATCCTTTACAGGATATTTCTCCACCGCATAAATCTGGGCATCCCAACCTAATGTACTGCTCAGCCTTCATTAAATCTAAATCACTACCCATATCGATGAATGCTACTACCTGCTCGCATAACAAGTTTATAGACTTATATATCTTATGATCCCGAACGGTAACTGTTCTACATTCGTTTACCTGATTATCCTGTCCCTTTTTACAATCTATAGCTCTATGTCCGAAGTCCCGACAAGCAAAACATCTCGGCCCTTTGCTTCTAACAAGGCAATTCACACCTACATGGTTCCTGTCACCACAATTGAAACATCGTTGGTCATTTTTCGGTACTTCCCTTGTACACTGCTTCTCCAGCTTCATTGGTGATCAGATGTTTTCCTTAGGACTGGTTGCTGAGTTGAACGGCAACAATCTTCCACGTAGAGAAATCCAGTTGAATATAGCTAGCAGTTCTCCCTTCGTCGCAATCTTCTGTGCTCGTGCTAGATACCTCAATCCCAGGTCATGTATTCCTTCTATGAGGTATTCCACAATTTCTGTCGCTAATTGGTATGCGGTTTCCTAAAATTACTTGTTGGTGTGCGTACTCGCTGAAGGACTCTTCTTTCTACCAAACACGTGCCTCAAAACTTCGCCTCATCTCAAGGATGTTTTCGGGATGGTAAAACATTTCCTGCAAATTGCATAATAATAAATCTACCGACATTGCAATATGCTCAGGCCTCAAATGTAGCCATTCCTGTTCCCTTTAAGGCGCGATCCAATTTGGTCATATTCTCTGTCAGTTGATAGATCGTCTTCAAAGTTTGCACTTGACGCTGCCACGTGATGAAGGTGTTGCTGCATCCACCAAAATAGCTTAGTAGATCCGCAACAGTAGATACATTTATCGGCAGCGATTGTCTCCGCACTGTCGATACCCTCGTCAATTATTCCGCTTCGCCTCTGTTGAGATTTAGTCTTTGCATTTGGCGGAGTAGCTCGATTTGTTGACGAGCTACTTCAAGCTCTAGTCCCGCCAACTGTTTTCCCCTCGCGTAAGATCTATTACTCGCCGCATCTGTGCCACATCATTCGCGTTTTCTGAAGTATTGTCACCTGCAACGTCTACAACCACGTCACTCGTATACACTTTTAACCATTCGCTGGTCGAAGCGGCCTCGGTCATTAGCTTGATTAGTTCCGTCTTCGAACCAGATGTTGGGAGTCCCTTTTGTGTAATAAAAATACGAGACAAAGTAAATTAATGTACGAAGAAAGATATCCACAGAGAGTACAACCCAGTGAAACTCAGTTTCTCCATCTTAATAAACGTTTCAGTGAAACAGGATCTGTAGAGTCGAAACATCAAATGATCCATCGAATGGCTGTTTCAGAAAACAAAAAATTAGTAATACTTGTTCATTTTCAAGAAGATTCATCTATTTCGATATGAAAAGTAGCCAGGCTATGTGATGTTTCAATTGCATCGACACATAAAGTTCTAGATTTGTACGGTTGTAAAACTTTCAAATATCACAAAGTACAAAGTCTGCAGGAATCTGACTATCCACGGCGTACTTAACTTTGTAATTGGTTTATAACAAATAACGTGAACAATTCCACTTTTTATAGTAAGATATTATGGACTGATGAATCCAGTTTTGATAATAACATCATGTGTAATCAACATAATGCTCACTTTTGGGCGACTGAGAATCCCAATGTGAAAAAACAGGCAAATTTCCAAGTACAATACAGAACAAATGTTTGGTGCGGAATCATTGATGACATTTTAATGGGCCTATATTTTTATACTGGAATTCTAAATGGAAATAGGTATTTACATTTTCTAAATTGTGAATTTCATAATTATTGGGAATCACTGCCATTGTTTCTTGTACAAGACATGTACTTCCAACAAGATGGGGCTCCTCCTCATAACTGTAGATCGGTAAACAATTTTTAGCATAATATGTTTGACAAAAAATGGATCGGAACATACGGACCTATAAAATGGCCTGCAAGATCCCTCGATTTGTCACCGCTAGACTTTTTTTGTGGGGACACATTAAAGGTATCGATTACACTACACCACCGAGAAGTTTGGATAACTTGCAAACTAAGATAAAAGTAGCGTGTGCATCCCTATCTAATGCAACATTGGCAGAAACTACCAGAAGTGTGGTCAGCAGGACTCAGAAATACATTCTTACTAATGGAAGTCACATTGAACACGCTATGTATTCTTATCACTACAACATACTAATAAATACAATATTGCGAATTGTTAAACGTATTTCTTTTATTTCTACCCTTTTTATACTAAAGACAACAGTATACTACATGGTTGAACTCGTCTTAATGCACGCTTTCATACGATGTAAAAAAATATGTAGCATTCTATTTAAAAAAATGAAGGTCACCTTTGTTTCTCGATAGATATTAAAAATATAAAAAATTGGGATACACTATCATATTGCCCGTAAAATATAGTATAACTTCCTCCTCTTCTGCTTTTTTCTAATGTTTACCGTTTAGGAAAAAAACGCTGGTACAAATTACCGCGAACACCCTGTATATGTGGGGAGTGATGCGCGCGATGTATGCGACGTAGATTGAAATTAAAAACAATGTAAGATCATCGGCGAGAAGGCTAGGCAGGAATGTGTAGGACGGGCAGTCTTCGTCCGGCTTCGAACGAGAACACTATAACCGATTGTTTTTTTTTAAATATATATATTGTTAATGCCTTTTTTATCGATTTCTTTTATTTACGAGGATCCTTGCTACCGAAAGATCCGTTAGGAATATTCGGCAAGATACCCAGGATCCCACATATATATGTCAATATTTCGTTACACAACTTGGAAACGTTGTCAAGTTTATGTTTGTGTTCGCAAAAGGAAAGTTCGATCGAGTCTTATAAACCTGATACAAATATATATTATTTATTACTATAATCCAGTGAAATTTATCTTAGTTGTATACGTGCACGTAGGAAACAAAGTACCACCGCATATATTTCCCCCACCACATACCGCTTCCTCCTCTCTTAAAAAAAATGTTACCTAATATCTTTGATGGGCGGATTCAACGGGATCTTGATGAGATTTAAAATGAAAGAAAATTTTAAAGAAAATTTAACGAGTTCATAAGAAAGTCAGATAATAAGAAAGTTCTACAATTTCTCTATAGTAAGAAAAAGATAATAATAAAATAGAAAAATCAAGAATCTACTTCTATAGATCTTTCTCTATTTGTAACTATGCACAGTATAGACATAATGACAATCTCGGAAAAACACCTGACTCATAAACATATCATTAAAATCCTTCTCTATACAATATACGACACAAAACACCAGACAGGCGGAGCCCATGGAGGCACAGCAGTAATAATTGAAAGTGATATTAAACACAATCTATACGGTACAAATAGTTTGACTTACCTCCAAGCAACCACAGTAGCAGTTAAAATAAATAATAATACAATCAGCTTTTCAGCTGTATACTAGAATCCCTCAAAATTTAAAATAACTCCACAGGAATACTCAAACTTCATTCGCACTCTCGGTCCATCACTCATAGCTGGGGGTGACTGTAACGCTAAAAGTTCGTACTGGGGATCTGAAGTTACTAATTCGGGAGGTAGATATCTTGAGCAAGATTTACGTCACCTGGCACCAGATGCTATTTCAATTGGGGAGCCTACCTATTGGCCTGAAGCACAAGAAAAAACACCAGATCTACTAGATTTTGCTATTAGCAAGGGAATCAATAAACTTCAGCTTTCGGCTCAATCTTCATTAGATTTAAGTTCTGATCATTCACCAGTTGTCATTAGTTATAAACATAAGTCAAAACCTACCCCCACATCATGTTCCATCTGTAACATCAGAACTAACTGGGATATGTTCAGAAAGGAAATAGAATTGACACTCAAATGCAATACACCACTAAAAACTCCTGAACAAATAGATACAGCACTAGACACAAGGAGATACAGACAGAGACTATCCAACCATCCAAATATCCTAACTAATGAACTATATAATGTACCAATTCTAAGGAGATTAATTAAAAAACATCCTATTTATTTAACGATTTAAGATACGGTATGGACTATTGGGAAAATACCTACGTGCTTTTAATACTATACAAATAGTTAAAGAAAATTACCGAATGTCTTCAAAACAAATTGCAGTTTAGGAAAGGAGATACAAAAAAATTAGACTATTCCTTCGTTCCTTTATAAAAATTTGTGTAAATATTTGCTACTTCTTTATTTATTGTTAAAAAGTGTAGGCGCCGAGGATAAAACTGGTTACCGTGGAATACAGAATAAAATGTATTTTAGAAGGGGTACAAAACACATTAAAGACGGAACATAAATCATAAGTCGGTCAACCAATCTAGTAGGCATAAGTAAAGAATATCATACTATTAAAGAGTTCTGGAGTCACAAACTATATAACACACTAATATTTAGTATAGTAATTTTATCAACTTTAGTGCATATACCATATCCGTGTTCCTAAATCTGTATACAGTTTCATATATTTTATACTCATAACTTTTGTAGTTTTATATAGTGTTATTTAGATATGAGAGTTTAACAATAGACACATACAAAACAGTCCAGACCAAAATCAGGGATGGAGGATAAAAACGAATCCAGCATATTAGCGACATGGGATGCTAGAAGTATTAAAGGAAAAGTGATAGAGGTGAGGGAAAAAATCAAAGGATATGATCTAATCGGGATTACTGAAACATGCCTATCAAACAAATACAACCTTAACATCAATGGATACAACATATTTAGAAAGGATAGGAGTAAAAACAAAAGACGTGGAGGAATAGTGATAGCAAGCAAAATTAACATAAACATTAAGGGGGTAGTCCCGGGCATGGCAGAGAATTGACTTTACCAACAAAATGGGCCACAAATATGGGTTTACGCAATACAACTTTGCATCCCTATATAAGAGAATTTTGGCTTGAAATACAGTACATTCGAAAGAGGAGGGTTCAACGCAACGTGGTCGGGTAGTATTGTAGTCAAATTATGCTGTTATGTAGTAATATAAACGTTGTAACTCGAAACAAAGAGAGAATATATCCTAATCATACATGCCAAGTGGCAAGCTTGCGTTGCCAAGGTTGTCGCCTATTACACGCAGATGTTGGGGGCAAATTATCACTACGAAGCGTCACGCATGTAGGTGTTTGATGCGTCAAGCTTGGAAAAACCCCATCTTCACCGCTTAAAGATCATCAGAACGGTAGACCGTCCATTGCGGGAAGCGACCCACTTAGCCGTTTCGCCAGAAATTTCAGGTAATCCTAAAATTACTGGCGAAACGTTTCCAGCGTGGGTCACGTGGAGGCGGGGTCGCTAGCGTTGTACTCGATCTCTTGCGGGCTCACTTACGTGATAAGTGAGGTTTTGCTCCGACCTTCGGTGCAGTCGCAGCTTCTCGCCATGGCACTCCGCGCTATCTATTGCGAAGCCCGCGATTGCCAGGGGGCGAGCTGTTCATTGGTTTCTCGTTCCGTTTGTTACGTTGTTCTCGAGGTGTATTTTTCTCTCGTTTTTAGTACCTTGCTCGCAAATGTGTGGAAGTGCCGGAATGTGTGTTTGTTTGTGAGCAGTTTTACAGTGCACGGCCACTGTACATTCTCTTTGCTGAGTTCCACTGCAGGGGTGGATCGCATATCCTGGAAATTTGGGCATTCATATATTACATGGTGTAACGTATCCTTCTCATCGCACTTGCACAGATCAGTTTCTTCTATTCCTAGTGACTTTAACTTCTCTTTTATTCTACCGTGACCGGATAGCAGTTGTGCGGTATGATGTGTTATATGTATCCATGTTGCCTGTAGACGTTCGGTTACGTTCGGGAAGAATTTATGTGTGATTCGTCCTTTTTGTGACGTTGTCCATTTCGCCTGCCACATTTCTAGTGTCTGATTTCTTATGTCATTCCTTAAAATATTAACTGATTTTGGATCCATATTGTTGTATTCATCTTGCATGATTTGTAGTTGGTTATGCTTGAGTGGTTACTTCGTCTTCAATTTATATAGTGCTCTCCTTTCTAGGAGTTGTAGATCGATTGGAATTGCGGCAGCTAATATTTATAATGCTTCATTTGAGATTGTTCTGTATGCCTGTGTGGTTCGAAGCAGAGCGTAACTCTGTGCCTGTAGGAGTTGTCTCTTATGGTGAATATTTAATCGGTCGCTCCATGCCGCTGCTGCGTAGGTTGCTACTGGTACAAAGACTCTTTTGTATATACGCATCATGTTCTTGTATCCCATGCCCCATTGGACTTTAGCAACATGCGACAGTTTGTTGAAAGGTGTTTTACTTTTACTTGATATGTGTCTGATGTGCGGTGTGATATTAAATCTGGTCCCGAAGTGAATGCCCAGATGCCTCACGGTTTGTTTCATTTTTAGTGAAATGTGCTCTATTTTAACTGTGGGCGGCCTCCTGATATCCAGAAAGCCCTTGACTAGGAGCATTTCTGATTTTGTGTGTGATAGTTTGAGTTTATGTTTCGAGCACCAGTTTATTATCTCTGTAGTTGCATGATTTGCTTTCTCTTCGATATGTCGTCTTGAGTTACCTGTGACTAGGATAGCAATATCGTCTGCGTAGGCTATTGTATTGTATCCCATGCTGTTTACCTGTGTCACTATTTCGTCGAAGATCAGGTTCCAGAGATTGGGACCTAATATGGATCCCTGGGGGCAGCCGCGAGTCACCTGCTTACCCGTTGTTGTGTGTGTCGTGGATAATTCCACTGTTCGATTTGTAAGGTAGCTTTGCATCAGGTTGTACATATTTCTTGGACATTGACATTGCTTCAGGTTGCAGAGAATGCTCGGCCACCAAACATTATCGAACGCTCCTGATATATCAAGGAATAGTGCTACTGCGTATTTATACTGTGCTTCGTCGGTTAATTTCCTTATTAGAACTATTGCGTCTTCTGTTGACTTTCCTCTCTTAAATCCGAATTGTCTCTGTGATGTAAGCGAGTGATTGTGGAATGTCTGTTAATCGATTTGCAATAAGTTTCTCCAAGGCTTTGTGAGAGTGGGTAATAGACAAATTGGTCTGTACGATTTCGGGTTGGTTTTGTTCTTATCCGCTCCTTTTAGGAGTACTCGAATTTCTCCACGTTTCCATTGTTGCGGAAAGATGCCGTGTTCAAGGCAGCTATTGTAGAGTGTCATTAGGTTGTGCTTCATATGTGGCCAGGCCTCCTTTATTATTTCAGCCTCCAAGAGGTCGTGTCCGGGTGCTTTGCCATTTCTGAGTTTTCGCACTGTTAACTCTATTTCCTGTAGGGAGAATGGTGGTGCGCCCGCAGTATCTGGAGGAGTGAATATGTCGTTCCGCATTTTCGTTTGCCCAATTGCTTCTTTTGTTTCATCGTTGTCTGGGATCAGGCTGCTGAGCAACGCGTCGGCTGTTTCTTTCCAGGATGTAGTTTGACCTGTTTCCGTTTTTATTGTTTCGAGGGCTTCGGTGACTCTAATTTTGTTTACTTGTAAGCGATAGATTATGTTCCATGGCTCTTTATTCCCTTCTGTTGTTACGAAATTCTTCCAGCTGTCCAGTTTCGCCCTTCGGATTAGTGTCTTGTATTTGTTTCGTAGTTGTTTGTACTCTGCTATCATTGCATCCTTCCGCTCTACATTTCTATTTCGCTGGTATGCTCGTCGAGCACTTGAGACTTTTCCTCTCATAGACGTAAGTTCAGCATTTCACCACGGAACTGATTTCTTGAATTGAGATATTCTGGGGATCGCAGAGTTTGAAGCATCTTTGATGGCTTCTTCGACGGTTATGGCAAGGTTTTCGGGACCTATGTGTGGCTGCTGATTTATTGCTTCATCTGTGATTTTGTCTGCATAGGCTTTAATTATTTCTTGAAATTTATTCCAGTTTCCTCGTTTTAAGTTATATCGGTTCTGCTTGTATTTCCTGGTGCTTTGTGATGTGTTGTTTGTACGGTAAGTGAATGTGATCAAGTTGTGATCGCTCGTGGTGCTTGCCGAGTGGACATACCAGTTTCCGATTATGTTTAGGCACGTCGAAGTTGAGAGTATTAGGTCTATATTGGACTTACCGTGGGTATTATCGAAGGTGAAACTGTAAGGTCGGGGCATTGACAATGTATAGTCCATGTGTCGCTATGAATTCCTCCATGGCAGTGCCCCTTTCGTCCAAGATATCGCTGTGCCATAGATGGGATTTCGAGTTCGAGTCAACACACACAATCATTTCTTCTCCTCTGAGGGTTTGTAGCAAGTTGCTGAGGAGTTCCAGATAGGGGTCGATCTTTTCACAAAATTGGTAGTACGCAGAAACCAGATACATGATGGGGTTGCCTATTGTAACCTCAATACAGGTGAAATTGGTGTTACATAACTGTTCTAATTTTACTATTGTCAAGTCCGGGTTTATTACTGCTATGGCTGTCTTTATTCTTTTTGCTGATGAAATGTTTGAGAACTGTTTCATGTCTGTTGCGGTTCTCATTGCTATGCCCAGTCCTACTATCTTGTTTTGAAATGTGTAAGGCTCCTGTAGGCTTATCACGTATATTTACTTCTCCGTTGCCGCTACTTTTAGCTCGTCTATAACGTTTCTAGCGTCTTGAGCATTTAGCTGTGCTAGATGGAGATTAACTTTGTTTACCATAATCAGTTCTAGAAACAACGCTTTCCATGGCACTTTTATATGCTGGGCATTCCTTCGTGCGGGACGAGTGATTGTGCGGCCGTTTTGCTCGTTTGCAGTTTACGCAGATGGGACATTGCTCTATTTTGGGACATGAGTCATAGCTGTGTCCGTCCTGTGCGCAGTGTCCACAGGTGCTCTCCGTCGCCTTGCAGTACTTGGCTATGTGGCCGAAGGATTGACACTTATAGCATCTCGTTACTGGTATATCGTCGCGAATGGTGCATACATTCCATTCAATAGAGATCTTCTTGCATGCCTTTAATCTTTCCCGCATTCCAGGGGATATTTCAGCGACCCAATTCACTGTTTCCCTGCGCCTGTCCCCAGTCTTGTATGAGAGCTTGAAGCCCTCGAGGAATTTCTCCCGTGGTAGGTCCTCCAAATTTTGCTGTTGGATTGCTGCGAGTATCTGCACTTCTGTCATATCCTTTGGGATGTCGTATATTAGCATCTGCGGCCTCTTCTTTGATGGTTGCTCTACCTTCAGCCTCGCAGCTCCCAGTTTTTTGTTTCTTAGTACCGTTTCTGTGTCCCGCTTTGTTGCCGCAACTAGTAAAATTCTGTTATTGTTTATATTCCGTAGGGTGCGAATTCTAAGCTTCTCCTTGCTTGGGGCTATGCTGGCAACTACAGCCTTCCGCGTCTCTTCGATGTTCTTAATGTTACTCTCTTCCCGGGGGTAGATTGTGAGCACGTGTTTCGACGGCATTCCTTCGTGCCGTGCGACTAGTTTGGCTGGACTTCTCGCCTTTTCAGCATACGTGGGCTCGGGATTCGTAATTTGCCTTTTTATTTCTGTCACCGCGGCGTTCAAGGTGCTCAACTTCTCATTTAAATTTGCTTGCGTAGATAGCTGCCCTCTCAGTCTAGTATTTTCTTCTGCAAGCAACTTCTGCACTTTCACTATTTGCGAGGCCTTTTTCTTGATATATTTAATACTCTTAGCGCCTATATCACCCGTGAGGCTCTTGCAAAATTCGTACAATTCTGCGGCTAGCGTGTCAGGCACTTCCTTTCTGCATGTATCTGCCTCTTCGTCCGTAGTACAAGACAATTGCTTCTTTTTCCCCCTGGCCATTGCAGGGATTTCACTGTCCGTGGACTCACAAAGATCCTCTTTCCTTTTCTTGGCTGTTCGTCCCGCGATTGAAGTTACGCTCTCAGTCTCCATATTGCGGCAGCGCTTATGCATTGAAGTCGAATCGAACACAATTCGGAAGAATGCACGCTTCTACGCGAGGCGCTAAACGTCCACTCGCATCTATCTTTAATGTTAATCTAGTGGAAAGTACGCTCTATAGAGTTTGTACCGTTTGAACTACGCGCGCCACCACTTGGTTAACGTTTAGCTTCCGCCCGACCCGCTCGTGGCGCCACCGTATCCCCACGCCAATATGGCGTCTCCGCGTGGCGAAAATTTCGCTGATATTTTAACGTATATATTCACTTGTGTGACACAGATTAACAAACCTATTATAACAAAATGAGCACGAGCCCTAGCACAACGCGCACTGGTATGGGGTTTAGTTTCTTTGTCACTTTTTATCACTTTTCAAACCGATTTTCGAGGAGGGACACGCGACACGTCCACGCCAATCGACGCCATCTTGGCTTCCAGTCGAAGCATAGAGTGACAACTTGACAGCCGTTGCATCTAAGTATTTTTTTGATGAAAAAAGAATGATCTGCCTGAAATAAATACCTGATCACGTTGCGCTGAAACCTCCATTTTCGAATGAGATATCGTTTTACTCAAAAGCTTCTCATATTAGGACGAAAAGTTGTATCGCGTAAAGGCATGCTTTCTCGGACGACTTCGCCATATTGACGATAAAACAGAGCAAAATATGTATCAAGTTTATTTCAGCTGTTATGCACGAGGGGCGCCTAATGATAAACACCAAATCAGTGTTGGCTGCGAGTATAGAAGTAGCTTGATGTACTACTACATTCAACTATGCCTATACGTGTGTCGCTGACGCTTTCCCCCTGTGAAACGTTACCACACGTTTCGCTTCGCGCTCGGCAAGCGGCACCTCGATATGTTTATGGAAAAGCAGAACACGCGGCGATGCCTCTTAGATGCAACGCAACGCGTCCACAACCCACGCATAGGCAGAAATTAATGCAGCTGTACAATCATTTCATTTAAATTTTGTAAAGTAATATATATGGTAACATATACTGGCGAATGTTTTCAGATGTTTTGCTGCAAAACTTAGGTACACATATGAAAAACTCTACACTAATATGAAAAATGCAGATCTCGTTGTGATGTTGTATGAGCACCACTTTTATATTATTATGGTAACAACATATAATTATTATCCCAAATTATTTTTATTTTTTGGAAAGGTGAACCGTAGTTATAAAAATCAAAAACCAATCTTTTTGAGATATTTCGCGCGAAAAAGCAATCTTCACCTTCAATTTTTATATGTTCTTTATGTAGTGACTGCGTTACGTGATTTTTAATATTTCTACAGTCGGAAAAACAATATATAAAACAGACTCGATTATCCAGCCCCTGCAGGACCAGACCTCGGCCGGCAATAATTTCAAAACATGTTAAAGGAATTTTAATAATATTTTACTCTGAAGTATACGCAGAAATAATTTCGGGGGAAGTTTTACGCGATTATCTCCCTATCCACGGATTTTTGTACTTACGAGTATTACTTAGTATTTCCCAGATCAAATAAATGTATGAAATCACATCAAGCACCTGTAGTTCAGTCCAACCATATTTATTAACGATAAGTACTATCGAAACAGATTTCTTTTATTTATTAGGTGTCAGAGGAGATAAATGATCCTATAATTAAAAAATCATGTCAATAGTAAATATATGGAACGAAACTGAATTGTCATGTAGTTATGAATTAAAAAAAATATAGGAAAAGGAAGATTAATTTGTGCGCGGCACAAACTCACGATCAAATTAATTTGTATGGGATTCACACGGAGAACCCATGACCACTCTGCCAATCTATTCACTGATATCGTACTTTCTATTTAAGATATAATTTACTGAAATAGTGTCAGTTGACTCAACCTATTATTTTTGTTATGTATATATTATTCTTCCAGATATAGAACTATTAAAAATCACATAATGTACTCACTGCGTGAAGAACATAAGAATTTAAAGTCAGGATTGCTTTTTCACGCGAAATGCATCGACAAAATAGATTTTCAGTTGTTTTAGCTACAGCGCCTAATTTCAAAATATCTGTAAGGTATTGGGGACAATAGTTATAATAATACGTTGTTATCGTAAAAATATAAGAGTAGTGCTTTTACAACATCACGACGAAATCTGCATTTTTCAGATTTTTTGGGGGTTTTCTATTTTGTACATCTAAAGTCTGCAATAAGAAAATCCGCAGAAACTCTCTAACATATATCACTACATTTCTAATATTCCAGATTTTTCTCAGAATTTTTGCTTGCCATTAAGTAAGACAAGTATGGCAAAAACAGATATTTCATTTCTACCCCATTACTATCCCCTAAATAGAGACAGAGGGTTGAAACTTGGTGTGAAAGCTTTTCTTTAGCTGAGTTATCAAATGGTACATCAAAAGTCGAACTTGGTTCAAGGGCACTTTTGACCCCTTAGCTGGCTGTACCTTTTAACTTGTGCGGGGTGCGAACTTGCGAGCAAACTATTTCGTACGGATTTCATAGTCGGACCACCAACCGGTCTCATGCTATCGTTTGCGATGAATTATCACAGCGGCAATGCGGCAACGCTGTCTTCGATTATTGGCAACGTTGCTGCCTTGAGACGATTTCTCCCCTAGCCCCGCTAACGTACAATACACAGCTGCAAATTACTTTACGTATTCGTGAAAGAAATCGAAAGTGGCTCCGCCTTGTATTTGTCAGGCAGACACATGATTGTAGGTAACGATCTTACTGTAACGAAATCTACCATGCCAACGAAATCTGTGACGTCACTTGACAACACTACCCCCTTTGGTTACAGTAAGATCATTACCAACAAGCATGTGTCAGCCTGACGAAGGACGGTGTTGTCGCATTGCCGCCGTGACAATTCATCGCAATGATCATAGGAAAGTGGTTTTTGGGTGCGACTGTAAAGTCTACACGAAATGGGTTGGTCACAAGTTCGCGCACCATACAAGTTACCTTTTTTTCTGTATAATTTTTTTTCAATTCATAACTACGTGATATTATTGTTTCCTTCTGCAGTTTTACTGATCATTTATCTTGTTAATTATATAATTATTTAGATCCTTCGACACCTAATAAATAAATAAACTTTAATTCAATAGCACTTATCAGTAATAAATGGAGTTGACTTGAAGTAAAAGTGCATCGCGTCATTCCATATATATATATTTGATCTAGGAAATGCGAATTAATGCCCATAAGTAGAAGAATCCATGGCTGCAGAAACGAGATCGCGTAAAATATGCTTCTAAGTTATATCTGTGTGTACTTCAGAGTAACATATTTTTAAAATATCTTTCACATGTTTTTAAATTATTGTTACTTATTTGCATATTGTGTAGTTAAGGATTGAAAAAAATGTAAAAGAAAAAAGTTGCGCTTGTGCAAGGCACGAACTTATAACTTAAACGTTTAGTACGCGTTTCACTGTTTGACACCGTAGTCACACTGCCAATGTAACCATTAAAATAAAATTTCTAACTCCACAATATAAATATGTGAAATAGCTTCAGATAAACGACAAGGGAAGTTAGAGAACTCAAAAATTTTGAAACTCCATGCACAAGTATTGTGGAGCCAGTAATACTAATCTATTTCTCGTCGGTACCAACTTCCATTTTTAGAAGGCGAAATCAATCCCTAAAGTTTTAGCATCTCTTAGTTTTCTAAGTATAACTTCATAATGGTTAGAGATAGGACAAAACTTCAAAGAAATAAATTACTCAGTTTTCTTAAAATCTATAACCCTGCTGCAACAAAAGTTATCCCTATCGTCCAGTATGTTTTAAAAAACCAATTATTTGTATTTGTGCCTAACGGTAAATTATGGAAATGATATTTATATACTAAAAAGTTTCCATTATGTGCGATTTAACGAAATTTAAAATAAAATTTTTTTTTTGATCGCTTCTTTGTTAAAAACAATTAATTACCGTTATACGCATCTTGCTATATTTTTGGTCGATTATTCATACTATTTTCACTTTTAACCCCAAAATATATATTTTCCATTATAATTCATGGTCGAATATATATTCTATACATATCAATTTATATGAAAAATTGTATTACTCGTCTACCTAAAATATATTGTAAGAACGCCTGTTCTCGACCCATTATCGTGACCATCCTCTCTCAAATATCAAATATTGCTTCATTTCTTACATATTTATTTAGTTAGTTAATGCAAATATTTTTTGAACATACGTATACATACATGTTGATTATTAGTGAAGAGCCTTTTGCTCGTTTGGGAGGGAGAGCCTGATCGTGGTGGTTCCGAATAATCACCCGAGAACAGGCGTTGCAAAATGTTCCATATACGCGTGCAATAATTTTGTTTAAATAAATCTTTCAGAATGGAATATATATTCTAGACCTTCAAATATGATGGAACATACCTACTTTATGGTGAAAGATACAGAGTGATGTGTCGAACAAAAACGTAGGCATATACGAATAACGGTAATTAACTGTTTTTAAACGACGTAAACAAAAAAAAATGATTTTATTTTACATTTCGTTAGATTGTTCAAAATTAATACTTCTTGGTATATAATATAACCGTTCCTATCATTTACCGTTACGCTATAAAAAACGGGGACATTGTGTATTTAAAGCAAATTGCACTATGAGGATACCTTTTATTGCAGTGGGGTTGTGAAACATAAAAGACTGAACAATCAATCCCGGTAAAGGTTTGTCCCATCCATTATCATTACAAAATTATAGTCAATAAGGTAAAAAAAACTGAAATTTTGGGGGTTGATTTCACTCTCTAAAAGTAAAAGTTAACACCAATGAAAAATAGCTTTGTGTTATAGCGGACCTACACTACCTGTTTACCGAGTTTCGGAATTTTTGAGTTCGGTAACTTCCTTCGTGAATCTACTACTCCTTCTCTTCATGTATTTCCCCTCAGAATTTAGAAATATTAAAAAATACGTGGGGTACTCGCTGCATAGGGGACATATAAAAATTTGAAGTAACAATCGCTTTTTCGCGTTAAACACCTTGAAGTAGGTTTTTGATTTTTTGAACCACGGTGCACTTTTTCAGAAAATCAAAAAATAATGGGGATAATAGTGTGTTATTACAATGAAAGTATATAAGTAGTGCTTTTACAACTTTACTACGAAATACGCATTTTTCTGATTTTTATAGGGTTTTTCATTTTTTACGCCTAAGTTTTGTAGCAAAAAAAATTCGAAAACATTCTTCAACATATATTACCATATATCACTTTTCAAAATGTAAAAAAAGTGATTGTACAACTACATTGTACTCTGTCCGTAAGTGTGCGGAGGACGCGTTGCGTCTACAAGACAACGCCGTTCGTTTCGCTTTTCTGCGCATAAACATATCGCGGTGCCGCTTGTCTGGCTCAAAACAAAACGAGGTGCGAGCTATTGCAGAGGCGAAAAGCGTGACGACACGTACAGACAGGCTTCACTGTGTAGTATTATATCGGGCTATTGCTACATTAGCGCCAACTCTCATTTGGTCTTTCCGATTAGGCGCCTCCTCGCGGAGAACAACTGAACTAAAGTTTACACGTTTTTGCTCTCTATCATCATCAATATGGCGAAATCACACGGGACATCACGCTTTTGCGGGGATTGACTTTTCGTTCTTATATGAGATGATTTTACGTCGAACGATAGCTCATTTGAAAGGGGAGGCTTCAACGCAGTGCGCTATGGTCCCCGTTTCATTAAGAACATTCTCTTTGTATGCGGAAATTGCTTAGATTCGGCGGCTGTCAAGCTGAAAAATTTTTGCTCCACCTTACCACGCTCAGATTATTGAGCATCAACATAATCGGATCAAATAACGACCAGAGCGCACTGCATTGAAGCTTCCTCCTTCGAATGAGCCGTATTTCGACCCAAAATTCTCTTATATGCGGACGAAGAGTCGAACCCCGCAAACCCATATTTTTGGCTCATTTTGCCGGTAACCTCGACGCTCTGTTTTACCGTAAGTCTACCCCGTGAAGGCGGGAGTCATGTATGGCAGAAAGTTGACTTTAACGACAGAATGGGCCAAAAATATGGGTCTGCGTGAAACAACATTTCGTCCTTATAAAGGAGAATTTGGTGTCGAAATATTGCTCATTCAAAAGGGGAGGGTTCAGCGCGGTGGGGTCATGTAGTCTTGTGATGAAATTATGTTGATATGTAGTAATATGAGCCTTGTAAAGCGGAGCAAAAAGTGATAGCTTGACAACCGTCGTATCTAAGCATTATTTTGATACGGAGTGAATGATCTGCACGAAATGAATACCTGACCGAACCGCGCTGAAGCCTCCCCGTTCGAATGAGCTATTGTTCAACTCAAAAACTTCTCATATAAGAACGAAAAGTTGTTTTGCGTAAGGGCATGTTTTCTCGGATGACTTCACCATATAGACGATAAAACAGACAACAGAAGCACACTGTGAGACGCTGAATCGGAGGAGGAAGAGGATATCGACATCGACGACCTCATTGAATGGGACATGGGTGGTCTGAGGGGTGAAGTAACGAGACAAAGCAACAATGTACTGGTCCAAGGGATCAAGGAGAACATGAGCATCAAGACGAACGCTGGGGTGATATTCTACACAGAGGGATCCAAAATGAGTGATGCCAACGCCAATGCAGTGGGAATTGTTGGAGTTCAACGATGCCGGGTCGGCCACGCTGACTATGCGGTAGTCTACTGTCCGTTTTTGTTCCTATAAAGCCGAGATTCTCGAGGAACTCATTACATTGTAGTTCAGTATGGTTCTCGTCACGGTTCTCTAAAGGTAACAATTCGCTTATACATTCATAACGCAAGTTTCACCGCATTTTAGTATTATAATCTATTTAATAAACTAAATTTATAACAGGTTATGTGTCCAGGATCAGTGTATAGTGATTAATGTAACACTAAAGACAGTGAGAAAGGTTTTAAGTGACGTAAAATTTAACAAAGTGAATTACAATGTCTTACGGTACAAGTGGCACTCAGATTGCAATTCAGAAACTAAATAGTGAAAATTATTCGGTGTGGAGTTATAAACTAGAACTATTATTAATTAACGAGAAATTGTGGGAAGCGATCACGGAAAATAAACCGGAACCAGTGAACGCTGCGTGGACGCTTAAGGACAGTGAAGCACGTGCTACAATTGGACTTCTAGTAGACGATAACCAATTGCAGCACATCCAGAAAGCGAAAACGGCACGCGAAGCTTGGAATACCTTAAAAGAATATCACCAAATGTCACTGTAACAAGTAAAGTTCTTTTGTTAAAGCGTTTATGCCGTAGGGTAATGAAGGAAAATGGTGATATGTAACATCACATTACCACGATGTCAGGATATTTCGAGCAATTATCCGCTCTCGGACAGGATCTACCGGATAATTTAATGGCTGCAATGCTGCTTGGAAGTCTTTCGGAATCATACGAAACTCTAGTTACAGCCCTGGAAAGCAGGCCCGAGGAGGATTTCGCATTGAAACTTGTAAAAAGTAAGTTAATCGATGAGTTTAAAAGGCGCAACGGGGCAAAAGGTACAAGGGAAAATGTATCAAATACGGAATCAGCGTTGAAATCGCATTTTAAAGGTAAAACCGGTGCACAACCCAAAAAGACTTGTTATTTCTGTAAAAAATGCGGGCACTTCAAAAACGAATGCACGAAATACAAATCGTGGAAAAGCAAGAAAGGAAATGCGAATATAGTGTCGGAAGAAAAATCGTCAAGTGAACATTGCTTTTACGCGAAGAATTCGGCGGACAATTCTGAGAAAACGTGCATAAAAGCCGGAACGCACACAAACGAAAGCTACACTGCTGGATAGTCGATTCTGGTGCAACGAGCCATATGTCTTCATCAAAAGAATTTTTTTAAGAATTCAACGCGGAAGAGGGAGGACACGTGCGTCTCGCGGACGAAGACAAAACGGTTGATGTGCACGGGATCGGATCAGGTACTGTAAAGTGTGTAGTAGATTCGGGTAGAATTTCCGAGATGAAAGTGCGTGACGTGCTGTTTATTCCGTCGCTCGGATCTAGTTTGCTATCCGTAAGGAAGCTGACGAAAGACAAGTATATCGTGACCTTCAACGATAAAAACTGTAAAATTTCGAAGGACGGACAATTACGCGCAGTTGCAACACTACCTCCCGATCTTTATCGGGTGAAAACGGTCGAAAGTGCGTGCGTTGCCAGTGAAAAAATCGGTACCAAACATACAGACAATTGCCAACACACTTGGCACCGATGTTTTGGTCACCGGGACCCCAACGCGATAAGCGAGCTTATCGGCAAAGGACTCGCGACAGGCACACAAATAATAAACTGCGGTCAGAGAATAACCTGTGAATGTTGCATCATGGGAAAAATGTCGCAAATACCGTTCCCTAAGGAGTCGAAAAATAGGTCAACTAAGATTTTAGAACTTGTTTACACGGGCGTTTGTGGGCCCATGCAAACAATTACGCCGGGCAACGCAAGGTATATCTTAACTATTATTGATGATCATTCCCGTTATACCCATGTCTATCTATTAAATCATAAGAACGAAGCTCTAGGTCGTATCAAGGAATTTGTGGAAATGGCAAAAACACAAGTTCAGAAAAAACTGAAGAAGATACGGTCGGATAGAGGAAGGGAATACATTAATTAATATCTGCAAGGGTACTTGAGAAAAGAAGGTATTCAAGTACAATATACCGCCGCACACTAACAGCAACAAAGTGTTGTCGCGGAGCGGAGGAACAGATCCTTACTAGAAATGGCGCGATGTATGCTGCTAGACGCGGATTTACCGAAAAAGTATTGGGGAGAGGCGTTAAATACGGCCAACTATTTACAGAATCGTTTACCAACAAAAGCAACAAGAAAAACCCCGTTCTAGCTATGGTATTAAAAAAAACCAGACGTCGGAAGTCTACACATCTTCGGGTGCGATGCATACGTTCACGTCCATAAAGAGCAACGAAAAAAACTAGACAATAAAGCAGAGAAATACGTTTTCGTTGGTTATTCCGAAGAATCGAAGACCTACATATTGCTAGACAGGGATACAAATAAAATTAAAATCAGCCGCGACGTGGTGATTTAGGATAAAACAAATAAATCGATTAACACGACTAACAACGAAGTCACTTTTCCGATAATGATTAACCATCGCGAGGATGATCAAAAGAGCCTAGAAGGCGAAGAATCCGAAGAGGAGTCATCGGAAGAACACAACTCCGAGGATTTCTTCGAAGCAGAAGATGTGTTGGAGGCTCATCAACTGAAGAACGCGTACATGGCTTCCCTAAACAAAGTAACAATCAAAGGAAGCGAGCCGAGGGATCTAAAGGAGGCATTATCAGGACCAGATAAAGTCCAGCGGAAAAACGCCATGGACGAAAAAATTGCTTCTTTAAAGGAAAATAGTGTATGGGATTTAGTGCCTAAACCGGAAAATAAAAACATTGTTACGTGCAAATGGGTGTATAAAATAAAAGACAGCAGTGACGGGACTATTAAAAGACATAAAGCCCGACTCGTTGCACGTGGCTTTTCTCAGGAATACGGCGTCGACTACGATGAAGTGTTTGCACCCGTGGTAAGACAAACAACTTTAAAAACTTTTTTAGCAATTGTAGGTCGGGAAAATATGCTGATAAAACATTTCGATACAAAAACGGCGTTTCTGAACGGAAATTTAACAGAAACGATATATATAGAGCAGGCCAAAGGCTACATTATACCAGGCAAAGGGGACCATGTCTGCAAATTGAGGAAGGGCATTTACGTATTGAAGCAGGCAGCCAAGGTATGGAATGATCAATTAAATGACCTATTAAAGAAAACGGGTATGTACAAAGTAAAACAGATCGGTGCTTGTATACAAAGCGTTATAAGGAACAAGCAATTTATTTAATTATTTACGTAGACGACATTTTGATCGCTGGAAAACCCGTAGATTGTATTAATGAAGCAGCGAGTTGTTTGGTAAAGCAATTTCATCTCACTGATCTTGGATTATTCAAGCACTATCTCTCTATAGAAATAGAAAAAGATAAAGACGGTTTTTAGCATATGAAGCAAACCAAATACATTCAGAAACTTCTAAACAGATTTGGTTTAGAAGATGAAAAAAGTTTCAGCAAACATTTAGATTTTGGGTATGTAAAAAATAGAGAAGGCTCACCACTAATGCCAAAAAATGAAAGTTATCAACAACTGACCGGAGTGCTATTATATCTAGCGGTTAACACTCGACCTGGTGTTTCCGCAAGCATTGTGATCTTGAGCCAACACAACAAAGAGCTAACAACAGTTGACTGGACAGAGACGAAGAGGGTCGTCCTCTACTTAAAGAGCACAAATCATTATGAATTACGGCTCGGTCAACGAGATGCCAAGAACGGTTTGACTGGTTTTGCGGACGCAGATTGGGCTCAAAATAAGTCTGATAGAAAATCAAATAGCGGTTACCTATTCTAGTATTATGGAGCACCAATAATTTGGAGTTGACAGAGGCAGGCATGTGTGGCTTTATCGTCCACAGAAGCAGAGTACGTTGCACTTGCCGAGGCATCACAAGAGGGATTGTGGATACAACGTCTGCTGGAAGACTTAACGGGGAAAGTCCAAGAGAAGACAACAATTTACGAAGACAATCAAAGTTATCTTAAACTTATATGCAACAACAGGTTCAACCATAGAACAAAACACATCGACACATAATATTCTTTTGTTAAAGAATTGCAGTTATAGGGAATTATGGACTACCAACACTGCCCCACAGAGAAAATGACTGCAGATATGTTAACAAAACCACTAGGCAGAATAAGATTGAAGAGCATTGCGGAAAGCTGCGGATTGATCACCCAGTTGCGTCAAGGCGATCATCGTTGAGGAAGGGTGTCGGAGTTCAACGATGCCGGGTCAGCCACGCCGACCATGCGATAGTGTACTGTCTGTTTTTGTTCCGATAAAGTCGAGAGTCTCGAGGAACGCATTACATTGTAGTTCAGTATGGTTCTCGTCACGGTTCTCTAAAGGTCAGAATTCGCTTATACATTCATCACGCAAGTGTCATCTCATTTTTTGTATTATAATCTGTTTAATAAACTAAATTTACAACAGGAATAGTAATTAAGGATGTAAACAACGGAAATATACTGTGGCAGGCACAGGCTTCGGAATCAATAAGAATGCTACGATACATATGGCGCTAGCAATAGCCATCGAAAAGGCTATTCAATATGTAAATGAAGAATGGAGGGAAAAAGACGTCCTGATATTAACGGACTCAATGAGCGTACTCAAGGGAGTCAATGACTACGAGATAAATAAAAACAGGGAAATGCAGAACAACAGCATTGGAAGAATAAGGAAACTTTTGCTGGAGAGGGATAGAGGGACAACACAAGGGGGAAGAGAACAGTGTGGAACCGTACATTGGAAAAATCAGAATAGCATCGGTCCCTGTGCATATAGGCACAGAGGGAAACGAAAAAGCAGACATAAAAGCAAAAGAACAAACAGCCGGAAATGCAGAATACCAGTGGAAAATACCGATGGAGGACATTAAACAACACTAGCAGAGAAGGCATGGGATAAGTCGACTAAGGACATGAGGGAAGAAGGAAAAGGAAAAGGAGTAAAATACTTTAACTTAAGGATGGATAATACTGGGGAGACGACACCATGGTTAAAGAACGTAGCAAATGTAGAAACAAAAACTATAACCACACGTAATAGAGTGAGGTCCAACCATTACAACCTGCTGGAATCACTGCACAGGAAAGTGGAGAGGGAATCGAAGATATTAACCATGTATTATGGAAGTGCAATAAATATGAGGAAATGAGAGGGGAATTGATAGCCATAATGGCGTTTGTCTACGCGTGAGCAAAATTAAATGTTGTGGTGAAAGAAACATTCAGGGAATGCTCACTTCACACGCAGACTTAACGGCGAGTGAATATTTGTGGGGTGGTTAGTGAATGCACGGTCGATTTGTATAATAATACCTTTCTATATTTTCGGACTACGACGCTTACTGTTTAAGTTTTTCGATTTGACGGGACCATTCGAACAGCGTGTAATGAATGTTTTTTGATTTTATGTGTTTGCAAGAATCTGGTCTTTTTGGGAAGAAACCTTCCCTTAAAACACCTCGGTGGAGGTGTAGAATGGGGGATGGCTTCGTCCGATTGGGTATTCCTCGAATTTTGAACACGGTGGGAGAATTTGTTCTTCAGGTTTGATTGGTTGCCCCTTTTTAGGAAGGCGTTGGCTACGTACCCGTCTCGAGAGCCAGCGGACACCCTCAGGTAGTGCGAGTACCTACGCGCAACGGGTACGGGGAATTCCTAATCCCTTGCCCGTAGCAGGTAATAATCTGATGAAACTCTTTGATTCTACCAATTCATGCTAAAATTAAGGAAACTAAGCTAGAATGCTAACTCAAGGATAAAAAGGGCAATTGTCGCTAAAACGCTCACAATACGAAAATGGTCAATGGCTTCATAAAGTTATTCTTGCTAATTTTCAGTTTTATAATTTCTGGGGATGGCCAAGCTATGTATAGAATTGTTACGGTTTATGGCTATATGGTTTTACGCCACAGATGGCAACGCGATGCTCAGCTACTTTCCTAAATTCAAGTCCTTTGTTACGCAGTAACAGCGTTAAAAGGCATCAAAGAGAGAGATGAAATTATGGATACAATAAATGAGACTGAATCTAGTATAGCTAGATTAGTGGTAGGTTTTCGAAAGAAAATAAAAAAAGCAATGTAACGTAACATGGAAACCACATACGTACATAAATTGAGCCTAGCGATAGGTAAGCTAAGTTAGATGAAAAATAATACGGATAAAGTACGAAACAGGGGCTGATAAGGAGCAAACAGAGGGAAGAGGGAAAACAGAAAATAAGAGAATGTTTATTATATTAGTTTATATTATATTAAGTTGTATCAAGGTGTTCGATCCAGTCGCTTGAGTGAGGTTTACGACAGGGCATAGAAGCCCCCTATATTTAAGAATTCTTTAATACAGTTTTCTACTATCTGGAGCACACTCGTCCGATGGTACGGTTCGGTATTATTCATAGAATTTATATAGCTTTAGTTAATTCCGCATATTTCATATCCTTTTCTTAATGGCAACTACCGTATTGTAAACCTTCAAGGCTCGAGCAGTCAGCTACGACCCTCAGTCACCTAACGGTTTACGCGCTCGTTGACCAGATGTGTCGTCCACCTCCGTCGCATTCTAGCGCTTCGCCCTCTCTCACCCTTGAAAAATACCGCGATGGTCTTTCCCAAAGGAACGCGCTAAGGGCGCAAGGGAAGGGGCGGCCAGATTTAATTAGGCTCGCTGATTGGATCTTTCCACAATTTGGAGGGAGCCAATCAGCGGGTAGTTGCAATTCCAGGGGAGATCTAAAAGAGATACGTGGGGGAAATGCGTTGAGAATTCTTGTCCACACCGCCGAGGTGAACACGTCAGCAACACCACCTCCATATACGCTAGAAACACAACAAGGTTCGTTGTTCATTCCCTTGAACCTGAGTGTAGTACTTCGAGCGAAAGTACGAATATTCGGCACACACGTACAAGCACCCAACCAAGACCAGAACGATCATCAGATCAACCACGAGTCGTAACATTGGTCCTTCGAGCCGGATCGTGAACTTCGTACCCAGCACAGTGTGTGTTATCGAGGATTTCTGTGTGTCATAAACAAGTGAATTCTTGTGCAATCAAAGTTCGTCGCAAGGTGATCTTGGTAATTCTGGTAGTCATCAACATCCAGGAAGGCGACAGTGGACGTCATCATTGGACCACGCCGCTCCTGGACGAGATAGCTAGTACGACCCAGACTTCAGCAAGAACAGCCTGCAGCAGCAGCAGCGTCCATAGCCTGCGGCAGCAGCTGCAACAGCCTGTAGTAGCAGCAGCGACCATAGCCCGCGGCAGCAGCAGCAACCGCAGCCTGCAGTAGCAGCAGCAGCAAAAACAACAGCAAGGCTGCCACATTGATCTACATAATCTCCTGTCCGTAAGTCCATCTTATTCTTCAACTTGCGTAAACTTGTAGCTTGACAATGGATACCCAATTGAACTCATTGACAATTGAACGCGGACAACTTGAAGCCGCTTTGACCCGATTCAAAAACCTTTTTAAGACCTCCGGAAGGGACACGGACGTAGACTCCTTAGAAAGGCGTCTTACAGTAAATGAACCGTTGCTTGAGAAATTTGATCGCGTGCAAAGTCATATCTAACTTTTAGTTGACGATTCCGATGAAAAAGCCACTCATCTTTCCGAAAGACACAATTTCGAACAAATTTATTTTGACACGACAGCCAAAGTCGCGAAATACTACCTGTCGTACTCCAAGGTCAGTAGTCACAGCATCACCGGCCTCAGTAGACGCACAAAGTTCGCAACGACTTCCAAAAATAGTATTATCTAACGTTAGCGGCGATTTTAATAATTGGTTGCGATTCCAAGACACCTTCGAGTCGCTTATTAACTATAACGATACATTAACTGATATTCAGCGGTTCCATTATCTTAGCTCCGCGTTAAAGGATTCCACGTCACAAATAATACAGTCATTGGATGTTTCCGAAGCAAATTACAAACTTGCATGGGCTACATTGAAAAGGCGATTCGAGGATCAAAGTTATAGCGTAACACTTCGTAGTTTCATAGATAACGCCAACAATCACCTTATTGCACTAAGTTCATTACGCGAACCCATCGATAAAAGGGACACCCTAATTGTCCTTTTGTCGAAAAAATTAGATTCAATAACCTGCAAGGAATGGGGAAAAACATATCTAGATATGGACAAACCGCCTGAATTCAATGACTTGGTAAACTTTATAAAAAACAGACTAAATTCCTGGAGCGAGCGACGATTAATAAACAATAGTCAGCGAACACATCAAACATTAATAGACAAGAGAATCTGAGTAAACAAAAATTTAGGTTTAACGCAATCACATCTCATGTGACAAGTACACAAAATCAATGTGTACTTTGTAATGGTGGGCAAGCATTGCAACATTGCGCCGAATTGAAAGGGATGACCTTTACTCAGAGACACGAAGCAGTTAAACAGCTACAATGCTGCTTCAATTGCCTTCATTCGGACAACAGAATTAAAAACTGCACGCGAGGGAAGTGTAGGATATGTGGTAAAAAGTAACATCATACTCTTTTACATCGCGAAACTACGGCCCTCGTTAGTATAGAATCTAGACCAGACACTCAAACAACACCTTCCACATCGTCCGAACAGAGTTGCGTTTCAAATTTATGTAATGTCGCTTCGGACTATACTATATCGTCGACCGCGATAGTTCACATCGAAGACAAGGAAGGCAAGTTGCATGGGTGCTGTTAAGACTAGGAAACATCGTATTTATTTATTGACCTGTCCCTTAATATTTTCGAGGATAAAAACTTATAGCCGGAGACAACAAACTTTATACCCGTAAAAATCTTTGTACCCAAAAAATCCAACACCACTCATTACCGACTTCTTACACAAAGCAAATAGACATATCATAAGAAAGCCATTAGCAGACAGGACGACTACGAACTCCATAACGGTAAACTGTCCCCGACCGACGATACCTGCTTGACGTATCGGACCTTCCCCAGAAGACGTGACTGCACAATCATAGATTTCAACCCCCGACAAATTCTTTCATCTCATTGGACAGACACACTTTCCCACCTTCACACCTTGAAATTAAAGACACGCCCTCACGCTCACGAATCTGTATATAAATATATCGAGTAGAATATAAGATAACTTTAAGAAAGCAAACTTTGTAACGACACGACACAACACAAAAAATAAAGGCAGTCACGAAGGTGAACTCAGCAACACCAAAATTATTTTTCACCTGGCTCAGCATGTCAGTGCACACGAGCTACATTACCTATCACAACAAGTGCCGCGCACTTCTAGATTTAGGGTCACAGGCGCATTTCGTAACCGAGACCTTTGTTGATGAATTAGGGCTTTAGCAAATGCCGGTAAACACCACGGTTGGTGGTGTAGGTAGAGCGAACAACCCCATCCGTTTTAGAACAAAGATATCGCTAAAATCTCGATACAATAGCTTTCAGTCGAATCTAACGTGCTTAGTCATACAGGACATTACCGAGGATATGCTGAATATTTCATTTAGTCGGGCAAAGATTGTCGTATCCACAGGTATTACGCTGGCCGACCCTCAGTTTGCGAAGCCAGGTATAATTGACCTGCTGATAGGCGCCGGTCTCTTTTGGCAATTACTTTGCATAGGTCAACACAGAGTAGGACAATTAACGTGGCAAAAAACTCGACTGGGTTGGTTATTAGGCGGAAAATCAAATTGCGACCTTTCCAGTCCAAAATTAGATAACACTTGTCACGTAATAACAAATAGTGATCTACACCGCGCGATTGCACAATTTTGGGAAATTGAAGAACCTAAATATCATTGCACCAACAATTTAAATCAACCCATAGATCATTGCGAGAGACATTTTACAGGGGCGACTACACGTGGCGCAGACGGACGTTACATAGTTAGTATACCATTCAACAGTAAAAACATAGAGTTTGGGGAATCACGGACTCAAGCCGCGAAGCGATTGCGAAATATCGAGCGTCGATTTACTAAGGACCCGGAATTATCCAACCATTATTGCGAATTTATAGCCGAATATGAACCCCATGGTCACATGACCAGTCACTAATCTAGAGCAGATCACAACATCTCCACATTATTACCTCCCACATCATGCAGTTTTCAAGGACTCGAGCACCACTACGAAGGTCCGTGTTGTATTCGATGGTTCAGCAAAAACCACCTCTGGAATGTCGCTCAATGATGCACAACTTGTAGGTCCGACAGTACAGGGTCACTTATTCCCGATCCTCATTAGATTCTGGAAACATCAAGTTATTCTCTCGGCAGACACTGAAAAAATGTACCACCAAATTAAAATTCAATACGAAGATAGAGTCATGCAACTTATTTTATGGCGAACACAGGCGAACGAGCCTATTCGCACATACAAATTAAATATCGTAACTTACGGTACCGCTTCAGCCCCGTTCCTGGCCACACGAGTCCTCAAACAAATAGTAAAAGATAGCATGGTAAACTTTCCCTCGGCTAGCCACACAATTATTCACGACTTTTATGTCGATGACCTCTTGACAGGATGCGATACACTGTCCGATGCCATCAATTTACGACGGGATCCAACTTACATAATAGATCAAGCAGGCTTCTTATTACGCAAATGGGCAAGCAACAAACCGGAAGTACTAGACGCTTCGACAACCAATCGGGAAGCAATCGAAATCAAGCCAGAAACGGACCCAAAAGCTTGAGGTTTGTTGTGGTCGGTAGGCACATATTATCTTCGCTATGTAGTAAAGGACCATTGGGCTAATCGCGTTATGAATCGCACCGTACTGTCTGAAATCGCACAGATCTTTGATCCTCTCGGATTAATCGGCCCCGTAATCACAACGGCGAAGCTCGTCATGCAGCAACTCTGGCAGCTGAAGCTGGGGTGGGACGAGACCCTACCCCAAAAATTACATCCATATTGGCTAAATTTTTTAGCAAATCTTAGCAAAATTAGTAACTTAAATATTTTGAGACGGGTAATTTGTAATAACGCATTGTAGGTGGAATTGCATAGCTTCTCGGACGCCTCGGAAAAGGCGTATGTGGCGTGCGTCTACCTGTGAACGCTAAACGAGCAGGGTACGTGCGCAAATCAGTTGTTGTGTTCAAAGTCCCGTGTCGCCCCATTCAAGTCTATATCGCTACCTCGGTTGGAATTATGCGAAGCTATTTTAACATCCCAATTAGTGACCAAGATCAAGCAAGCATTGCAATTAAAGTTCCATAAGGAATATTATTGGTGTGATTCCACAATAACTTTAGCATGGATCCAGGCTCAGCCCACCTGGTGGAAAACCTTTATGACAAACAGAACTTCCGAAATACAGGAATTGACACCAGTCGATAGTTGGAATCATGTAGTATCATCAGAAAACCTAGCTGATTTGATCTCACGAGGAGTTAAGCCCGAAGTCCTTATTGATAGTTTGCTGTGGTGGCACGGACCTTCATGGCTGTCACTAGATGCTAGTCAATTGCCACAGTCAAGCCCGAGTATCCTTGATACGCTACCTGAAGAACGTCGTCCTAAGACCACATGTGTACTCGCTACTCAGCCAAAACTGATAGACAATTTGTTCGCTCGATATTCATCGTAGTCTAAATTACGTCATATAATAGCGTTTTGCATCAAATTCGGAACAATCCATTTAGAAAGAATACGTAATCGTAACAATTCAAATCATAGAACTAACAACAATAATCGACTAACGGCACGCGATTTAATAAATACAGAATTCACACTGTTGAAACTCGCCCAGGAGGAAGCCTTTCAGTCAGAACTAAAATCATTGAGCCAGAAAACCCGCTTCATAAAAACAGTAAATTGCTGTCACTAAGCCCATTCTTAGACAAAAAGGATTTGACCAGGGTAGGCGGAAGACTTGCCAACACACCTATAAGCTACAACCAAAAACATCCGGTGATTGTATCCGCGACACACCCACTCACGAGCTTGCTCATCAATCATGAACACCAGAAACTATTACATGCCGGTTGTCAACAAACCCTTGCATCACTACGCAGTCGCATCTGGTCGATCAACGGAAAGCAAGTAATAATGAAAGTATTGCACAAATGTATTCGATGTTTCTGAGTAAACCAGACCGATGTTCGTGGCATGATGGGCAATTTATCAGGTCCTCGGGTGGCTGCTGCTCGGGCCTTTCCAACCTGCGGCGTTTACTACGCAGGTCCCTTTGATATTAAGGATTGTATACGCGCCGCTGTTATTCGGAAAACATACATTTGCGTTTTTACCTGTTTTGTGACCAAGGCTATACACATTGAACTAGCCACCGACCTAAGCACTGATACGTTTATGAATTGTCTTTATCAGTCCATTTCACGAAGGGGAAAATGTCAATTTATTCATTCCGATGACGGATTCAATTTTGTAGGAGCACGAAACAAATTCAATGAGTTAAGGCTCTTGATCATTAGTAAAACTCATAATCAGAAAGTAGAAACAACACTAGCACAAGAAGGAATAAATGGCGTCTAAACCAACCATACGCGCCACATTTTGGGGAGTCTGTGGGAGAGCGCGGTCAAATCAACTAAATATCATGTGAAACGAGTCATAGGGGAGCAACAACTAACCTTCGAAGAAAAATACACAATAATTACACAAATTGAAGCATGCCTGAGCTCCCGACCGCTTCATCCACTCTCCTCTGATCCAAATGACCTTACTCCCCTAACGCCCGACCATTTCCTGATCGGTGATGTATTGACAGTCCTTCCAAAAACAGACCTCTTCGAGCTTAAACAAAATCGGCTAACTCCATACCAGCTGCTTCAACAAATAAGATAACATTTTTGGAGGGGCTGGCAAAGGGAATACCTGCACGAATTACAGCAGCGTACCAAGTGGAAGTTAAGGACAGCGGACGTCTTCAAGAATGGCACGTTAGTCGTCATCCTTGAAGACAATACTCCCCCCTTACGATGGCGACTGTGCAGAATGGTGGACCTGCATCCCAGGTCAGACAACATTGTCCGAGTGGTCACTCTCAAGGTAGCTGATGACGACTATTACCAGACGACTCAACTCCGGTTTATCATTAAATTTATAGATGTATTCTGTGGATTCTTTAGTTCGCTTCGAGAACTAGTCGAGTTGCTATTCGATATCGGGGCACCGGTGATCATTCTTTGGTGGATTTCCGATTGACAGTACACTCCTCACTCCACGCCAACGTGAGAAAGTTTCTTTTATTTAAATAGAAAATGGACTCCGCTGGAAGTGTGCCGTGGCCGCGTCCATTTGAACCGCCAGTGTGACAAATATATGTGCACTTGTGCGGTGAACGTTGAGTTACATTCCCGTGCGTAGTTCTTCGGCCTCCACTTTTGGTAGTGCCCAAGAAATCGGCAGTTGAAAAGTGGTATTCGAACATTTTATAGTGCTTCGTATCGCCACACTTCCGATTCTCTTCACTTCACATTTTTAGCGTCGTGTGAAGAACGTACAGTTGAGATAGGCTGCCGACATCGGCCCTCCGGGAATAGTATTTTCTAGTAGCCGTGACCCTCCCGTTCACGGAGTCAACATTTTGGAGATTTACGACCTCCACTAGCGGAGACCCGTTCGAGGCAACCGACTATTTAGGAATTCGTAGCCAGGAGTAAGTTACGGTCAAATTGGAGCGTTTGCAACTGACTATTTAGGCATTGGCAGCCAGGAGTAAGTTAAGTTCAAATCGGCGCGTTTGCAACCGACCGTTCTCTACTGAAGAACGTCGATAATATGGTCCACGCCTCTACCTGCATTCTGCAGAGTGATTCTGTTCCCCGCCCAGTACGATCTTCGTTGCACTCGATCAGCGTATGCGAACAGAACTCATGTTAGAACGTTTAGAGCCCCCACAGACTGCAGACTTTCTATCTATTTGGTCGGGTTCTTAATCAGTATGAAGATGTATGCAAGTGCGCATATTACAACGATTCGGTATCGGCCGATAAATAAGTTTGATGGGCTACACGATTGCATTCAAACTAAACTATCGGCGAACTATCGGCCAACTGCTAATTAGTATGGCGGCTTGAAGTCGCGCGCAAACTTGCCGATTGTTTTTCTGCCGACTCGACCGATAGTTCAATTTGCTCCGAAGTTGGCGCGGGATGGTCGTGCGTATTCATCATGATGGCGCTGCCCAATTCTACTCCATCGCTGATTGTCGAAACGTCTGTTCTAAATTTGATAGAAGAAATTGAAAAAAGAAACCCGCGCTTTATAAAAAAGACCTAAAAGAGTACTCTGATGTGAATCAGAAGAAAAAACTATGGTTGGAAGTCTGTGAAGTAGTTGTTTCCGATTGGAATCAGCTTAGTGCCGAGGATAAAACGGAACAAGGTACGTATCGATACATGTGTATTTTCCTTTATTTACTTATTGTTGTTTATTTATTTACTTATTTACTTTATTTACTTATTGTCATTACACTTTGTTATATTGATACGGAATGGTGCCTCCAGGAGAAATAAAATATGACATGTACTGCCGCACGTCAGTCATACTATTTCTTCCTCGGTTGTTTTCATTTATTGTTAAGTTAGTCATAGGACAACTGTAGAGGGTATCTGTGAATTTTACTCCATCTTTGATTCGTACATAATTATGAAGGACACAGCAAGCTTTAATAATTGGAACACAAAAATTGATGTTCACATCAATTAGGCGGTGAAAAATACGTCATTTGTTAGCAAGAATGCCGAAAGTACATTCGACCATGCGTCGAGCTCTTGTATGTCTATAGTTGAAAATTCGCTTGGAGTAGTTTGAATGTCTTTTTGCATAAGAGCGTAACATGTGATTTCCAAGTCCAAACGCTTAATCGCCTACGACAGAGAATGGAATAATATTTCCATCATCATCATTAGGCAATTACCGTTTCGAGGGAATATTTAACCGGTTCTCAGAAAGCCGTTTACCCATTTCAGATGTTCTAAGTATTTCTGAATCACTAGCTGTTCCATAAGAACCAACATCTATGTATACAAATTTATACTCTGCATCTTTTCAAGCCATTAAAACGCAAGAGAAAAATTTTTTGTGGTTAAAATATGATGATCTGGAATGTTCTGGTTGTATCATCCGTATATGATTCCCATCTATCGCTCTAATTATGTTTGGGAAATTTGTTCGGCTATAGAATTCGTCAGCAATTTTAATTCAGTCATCTTCTTGTTTGGTTGCCATGTAGAGCGATTGAAGTATGTTCCATATTTGCTCACATGTAGTTTTAGTAAGATCTCGTATTGTAGAAACTCCCATCACATAATCGAAAAACAACGTATTGAAAATAGCTCCGGTAGCCAGATATCTATAAAAAATTATTATTCTTTTTCAGGTCACGATGTCCAAAAAAATGGGCTAATTTACGGACTTGCTTTCGTCGGGAATTGATCGCACAAAAAAACACAAAGTCAGGACAAGCTGCGACCAAGAGGCGTAAACATGTCTATTTTAAGCAATTATTAGTTTTACTTCCATGCGTGGAAATCGACTAACGAAAGGAAACCTGGAACGGGATGATTCTCACGAAAATGATGAAGATGATGACGAATCTGGTCCTTCCACTTCCATGCGTATTCCTCAGCGGAAGAAGAGGACTAATGTACCAAAGCAAACGAATTTGGATGAAGCATTATTAAAAGCATTAAATGAGACTAATACTGTTGATGAAGATACAAATTTTGCTTTCTCTCTTGTCCCTTTACTCCAGAATTTAACCGCAGAAGAAAAACTCGATGCTAAGATTGCTATTCTTATCATTTTTAAACAGATAACACTAGCCAGGCGTGTTCAGACTACTTCACAATCAACATGTAACTACAACATATTACAGCTGCCCTTGTCTTCTGTTTCCGTATATCGTCGAGGGACTAACAACTTGCCACCAGCACAACCATTAGATTATACATCCAGTTATACTCCATCCCCCAATTTGCCTATGGTTCCATCCCCAGGCAATTCCAACGATACAGTCCAGTTCTTTTCCAATGTTTCAGATGATTCGAAAATATACGACTTGGGAACAATTTAATTTCACAAAATAATTACTTGACTTCATGATTTTAAAAAATACATAACTTTGTGATATTAATTCTAATAAAAGACAGTTAATAGTATTTGTGGTTTGTCTTACTGTATCGTAACGCTCAATCTCTCCTCCACAGGTATAGAAATTTTAAGATGTGTACCCTCTTTCGCTATTGCTGGTCCAAGTAATTTGACAAGTTCATTGAAGCTGGTTATGCTCATTCGATAAAAGGCGAAAAATTGCTTTGCGTAATCTAGTAATTTGGAATGCATTATGTAAAACTTTCCTCTTAATAATCTGTCACTGTGGATGGGATGCATCCAATACACTCGGTTTCTCTTCTTGATACTTCTCCTCCGTTGTATAAAAGCAATAATAATATTTCTGGACAATATTCTATAAACTTTCATTATGTGACCGCTCTCTTCAAGAGCCGCCAACTTGCAAATGTTCGAGAGCAATCGGCCGACTGTAGGCTGGTCTACGCACTCATCACCAATCCGACTATTTAGTTGGCCCAGTGTGCGCCCTAGCTGCTCAACCCGACCAAACTATCAGCCGATAGAACGTCTGTAGTCTGCGGGGGCTCTTACTGTTACGTAGTTTTATAACTGCACTGTCGTTACTTTGTTCCAGTCCAGTGAACCGCCCACGGAACCGGAGGACCCGGCAATCGCAATAGCGAGAAGCTCTCTTCTCTATCCTTTTGATTTTTTTGTAAAAACATATATATAGTGTTTGGTTTCTTTTTTATTTTTATAAATAAAAGGCCGACCAGAGACCGTCGGCCAAAATCAAAACTTTCTCACGATTACTTAGTCCCTCTCTCTCAATATCCGAACCTACGTTAGGAACAGCAGAGTTATTTAACACCCTGCTGTATTAAGATACATGTAGACTGAATGTAATGTACAATAATATAAGAGAAAATGACATGAAACATATCATAAGTTAAATGGGATAGAACACTAAAAACAATGTGATGTCAAAATAATTAATGTATTTAGAATGGGATGCTAAATGAGATTATTGTTCGTTAGGCTATATAAGTATACAACTTGAAGTGCCATCTACTAGGGGACTATGTAACGTGAAAGAAAATAAATACCTTAACCTTAACCTCAAGGGGGTATACCCGTCGAGTGACGTCACAGATTTCGTAGGCATGTTATATTTCGTTACCCTAAGATCATTACCTACAAGCATGTGCCAGCCTGACGCATATGAGGCGGAGCCACTATCGTTTTCCTTCACAAAAGCGTAAAGTACTTGGCAGCTGTTTATTGTGTGTGAGCTGCGCATGGGGAGGAATCGTCTGAAGGCAGCGCAGCATTGGCATGAATCAACGGCGGTGTTGCCGCATTGCCGCTGTGACTATTCATCGCAATGATTTCACGAGAGCGGTTTATGGTTCGACTGTGAAGTCCACACGAAGTGGTTTGGTTGCAAGTTCACGACCCACACAAGTTAAATTTCTTTCTCTAAGATTTTTTTTTCAATTCTTGATAATATTGTTTCCTTCTGCAGTTATACTATTCATTTACCTGGTTAATTATAGAATTATTTAGATTTTTCGACAACTAGTAAATAAATAAACTTTAATTCAATAGTACTTATCAGTAATAAATGGAGTTGATTTGAAGTGAAACTGCATCACATCATTCCATATATTTACTTGACCTAGGAAATGCGAAATAATACCCATAAGTTGACGAATCCGTGGCTACAGAGACGATCGCGTAAAATATGCTTCTAAGTTATATCTGTATGTACTTCAGAGTAACATATTTTTAAAATATCTTTCACATGTTTTTAAATTATTGTAACTTATTTGCATATTGTATAGTTGAGGATTGAAAAAATGTAAGAGAAAAAAGTTGCGCTTGTGACCAACTTATAACCAAACTGTTTAGTACGAGTTTAATAGTTTCACACCATAGTCACCCTGCCAATGTAACCATTGAAATCAATTTTCTAACGACGAAATATGGACATGTGAAATATTATAGATTCAGATAAACGATAAGCGAAGTCATCGAACTCAAAAATTCTGAAACTCGATACACAAGTACTGTAGGGCCCAGTAATACTAATCTATTTTTGGTCGGTGTTAATTTTCATTTTTAGGGAGTGGAATCAACCTCCAAAATTTTAGCATTTCTTAGTTTTCTCAGCATACCTTCCACAGCTCAAAACTTCAAAGGAATAAATTATTTAGTTTTCTTATGCTCTACAACCCTACGACAATAAAAGTTATCCCTATCGTTCAATTTGTTTTGAAGAAACAAATTATTTGTATTTGTGCATCATCGTAAATTATAGAAATGATTACTATATACTAAAAAGTTTCCACTTTGAGCGATTTAACATAATGTAAAATAAAATAATTTTTTTGTTTACGTCTTTGTTAAAAACAATTAATGACAGTTATACGCATCTTGCTATATTTTTGGTCGATTCTTCATTCTATTTGCATTTTGCACCCCAAAATATGTATTTTCTATTATACTTTATGGTCGAATATATATTCTATACTTAAAAATTTATATAAAAAATTGTATTACACATGTACATGAAATATATTGCAAAAACGCCTGTTCTAGAGTGATTATCGTGATCACCATCTCTTATATATCAAATATTGCTTTATTTCTTACATATTTATTTAGTTAATTAACGCAAATGTTTTCTGAACATACATATACATACATGTTGATTATGGGTGAAGAGCTTTTTGCACTTTTGAGAGGGAGAGTCTGATCGTGATGGTTCCGAAAAATCACCCATGAACAGGCGTTGCAAAATGTGCCATATACACGTGCAATAGTTTTTTTTAAATATGTAGAGATAGGATTATTAAATCTACTCGTTATTTTGAATATCGCGACAGTATTACAAAAAGGTACCAGGACAAACCGAGTGGTATAGTGAAGTATCCCCTATCGTGTCCGCAGCCGTAGTCGATTCGTAATTCTTGTACGCTTGTCATTCGTTTCGTAGTTTGCACTGTTCTATCTTTTTCGTTCCCGGACGCATCTTTATATATTCGTCCCGGCGGAACGTTGCGAGCCTCCTTCATATTTGAAACGGCACCTAGCGCGCGCTGATTGTTTTCCGAACGTATTCGGATCAAAACAACGCTGCTGCTCACGCGCACATACACACACAACCACACTCATCCGTTCGAGGCTAGCATATACAGGAGAGCCGACGCATCCGTTAAGCCGATCAAGAAATGTTACAAGAAATCATCCCAGCCAACGGAAGTGTTCATGAACTCTTCCGTTCGTTGACACCTGCTTCCTACACTCGGCCGTCCTGAAAAGGCATATGGCCTCAGGTGCCTTCCTCATCCTGATTCTCCCCTTCGCTTTCATCACTGATCTCCATCCATGGCATTAAATGGTCCGCCGAGGTTGACGTCTTCCGCGGTCCTTCGTGCTCACCGACCTTGGCTACCAAATAGCGATCGTTACACAAAACCCGCGTTACCTCGTATGGACCCAGGAATTTTCCCGCTAGCTTTAACACAGGTGCAATCTGCGTCCGCTGGATAGATACTAGATCGCCTTACTTGTAGTCTTGGGCCCTTTTTCGTCGCTTATCGTACTGCTTGCGATTCTCCTGTTGGATGTGTTGCAGTCTCTCCTTCGCCTGCCGACGTATCTCGTCGCGATCGACCTGAAACATGCTCGTTAATTCGACCTCGATCAACCCTTTTACCTGCGGATCATCCTTGAGGTGCATTCGTGTTCCAAACAGCAGGGAGAAGGGAGACTCTCCCGTGTTCCGGTGGGTGGTGGCGTTCAGAAGCTGTTGCACCTTCGGAAGGTGCTTTAACCATTCGGTGGGTTGCGGAGCAGATATTTTTGTTAGTAGTGTTATCAACGTCCGATTTACCCGTTCCACCTGCCCGTTTCCCCGCGGTACGCTTGTGACAATAAGGACATGTTCGATTCCCTGGTCATTGCAGTAGTCCTTGAAGATCTGTGACGTAAATGCCGTGCCCCGGTCGGAGATTATTCGTCGCGGATTCCCGAAAATCGTCGCCTTTTTTCGCAATCGGTCTGTGACTTCTATGGAATTCGTCGATTTTGTGGCTTCAAGCCACACGAATTTCGTGAACGCGTCTATCACGACGTAGATGTGACCGTATTGTTTCTTGGTAGAGGGGAGGGGACCGAGGTGATCTACATGATAGGTCTCGAGCGGCCGTTCTCCCTTCTCAATTGCGTGCAAAAACACTTCCTGTCGTTCCTTCTTACATTCTGCGAGGATCTAATCCACGCAGTTGTTTACAATTTTTTCGATTTCTGAGCGCATGGCGGGGAACTAGTAGTCGCGTCGGAGCAACGCTTCTGTTTTCGCGATAGAAAAATGCCCGTTCTCGTGCGCTTTGCGAGTGATCTGTGCTCGCATTTGCTTCGGTACCACGATGCGTAAGTCGCCGTCTGTTTTGCGTAAGAGGAGTCCCCGTTTCGTCACGTAACCGTCGATTCTCCGCTCGTCAACACCGCGTATAATTTTTCGCAAATCACTGTCGCATTCCGGGGCTTTGCGGATTCGGGCCGTAACACTGTCCTCGCTCTCGATTGCAAGGCAGATCGATGTGGGGTTACGGCTGAGCGCATCAACGTGTTTCATCGCATTTCCGGGCCGGTGTTCGATAGAATATTCGAATACTTCGAGCAATAACGCCCAACGTGCTACCCGAACGCAGAGGTCTCTTTTCCGCGTGGTCAATGCGAATGCGCGACAGTCCGTTACGATCATGAATGGAATGCCGAGCAAATAAACTCTAAATTTTTTAAGAGCTCTTGCTATTGCTGGCACTTCACGTTCGTAGCTCGGGTATCGTTGTTCCGCCGTCGTTGTCATCCCGCTCGCGTAATACACGGGATGAAACGCGCCGTCCTCGCTATCGCGTTGTAAGAGTATTGCCCGATGGCCGTGCATAGACGCATCGGTGTGTACCTCCGTTTCCCGCTTGAGACAGTAAATTCGCAGTACTGGTTTTCTGAGCAGAGCCTCCTTGAGTAACTGGAACGCGTTTTGTTCCTCCGCAAGGGAGTATTGGCCTTTAATAGTCGTGTTAGTGGGCGTGAAGTCGTTGAATGTTCCGGAACGAACTTTCGGAAATATCCAGCTAGCCCAAGAAAACTTTGCAGTTGTTTAATTGTCGTTGGCGTTGGAAAACGAGCCATCGCTTTTGTTTTGTTCTCCAAGGGGCGCACCCTACCTCCTTCCACTACGTGTCCGAGGTACTGCTTCCGCGTTTTAAAAAATTCGCATTTGGACCAATTTATGGTCAAGCCGCATTCCGATGCTCGTTTGAGGACCTCTTTCAATCGTCTGTAGCGCGTTCATAGTCCGCCACGGGCACCACTAAATCGTCAATATACGTTAAGACGACCTTCTCCGCAATGAGGACTTTAAATGCAACGTTCACGAATCTTAGAAAAACAGCGGGCGAGTTACATAGATCGAATGGTACCTTTAAAAATTCGTATTGCCCGTCAGGCACAACGAAGGACGTGTATTTTCGGCTTTCGGGTTCTACTGTGACATGAAAGAATGCGTTCCGTAAATCTAACGTGCTGTAAATGACAGCATCCCGTAGAAAATCTATCTGGTCCTCGCTCAGTGGAAGGCGGTATCGGTCTCGGACGATTTTAGCGTTTAACTGCCGGTAGTCGACGCACAGGCATGCGGTACCACTGTTCCTTCTTACTAGAACTACTGGACTCGCGTACTCCGAGAGAGATCGTCCTTTGATAATTTACGTGTCCGTACATGCCATAAGACTTCACAGACACGGCCCACATGGGCGCGGGGTTGAGCTACGCTCAAGCAGCGGGCACCCGGCGAACTTTCTCACCAGGCACTACCAATCGACTTAGGAGTGCAAGCTCCGCCGTCACCCTTGGTACAGGCCGGGACCTTTCTAACATCTCTGCCAGCTATGCCGACCGGCACCCGAGCGGAAAGTACGCCGCTCACCCGTCGAGGCTCATGTCCTCTACCCTGCGATGTAGGGTATACCACTGCCCCCGCGAGTCCAACCCAGTGGTCGACAACGAAGGGGGGAAACCTCTCCGTGGTTTCACATTCGACCCCCGCGGTACCAGTGATTAAAGCCGTACTGGTCGTGCTCTTCGTGAGATTTACCCACTTCCCGAATAAGGTCCTTACAAACCTCGGCCTGGGTTGGGCCAACTTGGACTGCGTGGTGTCGTCACTCCCCAATGAATACTGCATCCAAAGACGCGGCTTCCTTCCTGCGCTCCTCAGCACACCAACAGCACACACACACATCATTCACACAGTCATTCGTCTCACAAACACTCTTCCAGCATACATACAGAAACATTTATACTTTTCCTTGCTTTCTAGCACACCACTCACATCCACAGTACTATCACCAAACACAATAACGCCACAACCACTCAGGTCACGAAGATCGTCATACAAAGGGCAATCAACCAAAACATGCTTCCAGTCTTCACATTCAGACCCACACTTACATCGCTCACTCTCACCCAATTCACGCTTAAACAAAAATTCATTCATGATTCCATGCCCAGTCAACAAGAAACACGCACATTCTCCCGGATTAAAATTCACATTCATTCCTGCAAATCTCACATCCTTCACATACGCATAGGTCACTCTTCCCTTTTCGCACTCATCCCATCTACGCTGCCATAGCTCATACACCCTATCATTCACTACTTTAGTACATCCATCCATTGTTCTCCCATACAGGCCCTCGTCGTTCACAACTTCATTCACGCACAGACTCACCCCATTCCTAATACGACTCAGGATACCACGCCTCACGCATTCGAGGTCCCAAGGGGCTACACCCATCAGCACTTGCATACTTTCCGTCGAAACTACAAACATTCAAACATGCATACATTACCATTCGCTGACATCTGTTTATCAGATCCCTCGTATACGCATACTGCATAGATTCACACCATACACTCTCACCGTACATAGCACACGCAACAAACAATCCCTTGTAAATCACTCACACTGATCGTTTTCTCATTCCCCATTCACACTTCAACACTCTCCTCATTGGTCCTACCACATTCATGATCTTCTTCTGCAAGTACTCTAGATGCACCTTGAAGTGCATCCGTTCACACATCCAGATACGCAGGTGCTTCACTCGCTCAGCATACTTGATCAATTTGCCATTCATTCGCACACACGGACATCTTGTTTCAGCCATAGTTCCCTTCAAAAGCATACACACAGTTTTACCCTCAGCACACTCACGCCAACACGTTTATCCCATTCACACACAACTTCCATACATTCAGTTCCCTTTCGTTCTACTTCCATTCGGTTCCGTCCCTCAATCAACATCAACAAATCGTCCGCATACGCAACACACTCACACTCACGCCCCGTGAGACTCCACAGGAGTCCATCCATCATGAGGTTCCATATAAGTGGACCACAGATGGACCCCTGCGGACACCCACGTTCCACATTCTTCCACACAACATCATTCACATCAACCATACACGCTGCTCTCCCCTGGAAGTAGCACTTCCAGAGGGATAACTCCTCACACCGCAAATCATTCAACCTCTCAATCACACGCACCCACTCCAAGTTATCAAACGCTCATTTAAAGTCCACAAACACACCCAAAACGTACTTGCACTCACTTTCACGTACATACTCTTTTATACTCATCCAAGCAGTTTCCGTCTATCGTCCCCCGCGAAATCCGTGCTGGGCATCATTCAAGCTGCCTTTCACTCTCCTTCCAAGCCTATCACCTATCATTCGCTCAAGCGCCTTTCCCAACACGGACAACAGACTAAGCGGCCTATATGACGCAGGGTCCGACCGCGGCATCTCCGGGGACTTTCAGAGCACAACCACACACGCTCTTTTCCATTCAGCTGGGAAATATCCAGTCATCAGGCACTCATCATACAACCTCATCATCCAACCCGGAATCTCTCTCCATATTGCACACATCATTTCTGCAGTCACGCCGTCCAAGCCGGGTGCCTTGCCCAATCTCGCATTTGCCACTGACCTATTTACCTCCTCCCATTCGAATCTCCTTACACTCTCACTTATCGTACGATTCTCGCACACACTCTCTCTGGTCATACACGCAACTGGGAAGAATCTTTCCATCAACACTTCGGCACATTCTCGCCACGTGGAGTGCATTACCTCATTCACTCGGAATCCATTCAAACTCTCTTTCACTTCCTTTCCACGACATATCTTGTAACCTTGACCCCATGGATCCAGGTTAGAGGAATCGCTCACAAACTTTCGCCAGTTCTGTTCTTTCACTCTACATATTTCGCCCTTGTACTGACCCATCCATCTCTTATATTCTGCCAGTCGCTCTTCCACATTCACACTCTTCCTCTTTCTCGCCCACTGATACATTCTTCTATGCTTCTTCACTTTCTTCTTCATTTTGGTCAACTCATTCGTCTACCACTCAATTTTTCTATCACGCCACCGCTTTCTCTCCCTCAGCCACCTTTTATTCAAAACCTAGATCCAGTCCATTATATTCTCAAACAGTCTCTCAACGTTTGACTCATTTATCGCGTCCACTCCATGCGTTGCTGCAAGCTCGTTCAAGTCATGCACATACCCTTCCCAGTCTACATTCTTACACATTCAACTCTTATATTCGTTAAAGGCTCTCACATCAGACACATCACACGTCATTCGTATAAGGATCACATTGTGATCGCTTATACCCCAGTCGCTCTTCAGCTCCCATTCAAAGCAGCACCCAGCCGGCACGCCATTCACCAAACTCACATCTATATCACTCTGTCCTGTCATACCAGAGAAAGTAAAATACTCACTCAGTTCATCCAAAACAATCATACCCTTCTCCAAAATCCATTCTTCCAAAAGTCGTCCTCGCATCTCATTTTCCCAGCTGCGACCACCACCCTTGCTGTACCACAAGGGGGAGACCGCATTTACATCCATACCAACAAGCACATGCTTACCACTCGTCAACACACGCACCCTATCCATATACGCCAAGTAGGGTTCTAGGTCTCTACCATATTGGCAATACTTAGGCACAACATACAGCTCACCAAAGTCCCCTTTGATCCACACACGGACACCATACTCATCTGTACATTCAGTCACACTCACCGCTTCCACAGTTGTGGATCTCACCACAACTGCTGCTCTACCAGCCGCATTCTCACACACAAACACACGCCATCCACTCGGTAATCCTCTCTCTGGGCCATCAGAAGCATACACTTCCTGCAGTAGAGCAACATGCACACCATTCTCACACATTACATTGCCCAGATCACACATTACAGCATAAGATCGTTGACAATTACACTGCACAACAATGACACTCGCATACACACTGGCGGCATCAGTCATTACTGATACGCGCCCTCTCTCTTTGCATCATTCGCATATATTCCAGGCACTCTGTAGGTAGAACCGAATGGACTGACTCTTCCCCTTTCATCTTGCAATTTCGACAAATACATTCACTCTTACACTTATCTTTTAAATGCCCAGATTCACAACATTTTTTACATAATCGCTCTTTCATAGGACACTCACGAATCATGTGTCCAAAGGCAAAACATTTATCGCACCTGAGGACGTTCACAAAGTCACGCACCTTACAAGCTCGCCATTTAACATACACTTGTCCTTCGTTTACAACCACATCACCCATTCTCTTACTCATTTCAACGATCACGTTACCCACATCCGCGCTCTTTTTTTCACTCTGCTCATGATCCTCACTCGCTCTCTGAATTCAGCCTCGGTCAGACACGTACTCTTAACATTCTTCGCATACAACTCGTTCAAGAAATCTTCAATAGTCATCTCATATACTCGGGTCGAGAATGAAACCAGTCCAGGGCTTTCCCTCGGAGCCTGGAGACAATGAGGATGCGTCATGCGTCATATCGCAATCCGTAGACGTCACGTAGGAGATAGAACTGCCGCGTCTACGTCCCAAAAGCGCCTACGGACGCATCGAAATGAATCAAGAGCTCCGCAGTAGCCGTGATGCTCATGCGGAGTGGTTCGGACGTCGTACCTGCGACTTCCGTCCTCATTGACGGATAATCCTCAACTTCCGTCTGTCGTTACCTGGTGCTTGGCGCAACAGTTCCAGTCCGCGTCTTGCCAGCTGGGCTTCCCGGATGGTCATCTCCTTTTCTTTTTCGAACAGTTCGAGCTGTAGCTTCGTTAAATGCATCTCCCTAGCCTGGGTTGGAGCGTTTGGTATCGGCATTGATTTGGCATCATCTCTTTTCGACGCCTCACCTCCACCGATGACATCGTCTACCTCAGCGACGTGTTCGAGCAACCGTGCAAGCAGCTCGTTGCTCTCTCACAAGATCTCCTTTAAGCGTGATGTGGTGAGGTCTAGTAAATTTCTTTCGTCCATCTTCTAGCGTGCCGTAAGTCACGTAGGTATTGTCCGCCACACTCACTCGTATACCGTTAATACCCGTCGCGTATTCTCCGGGTCGTTGCCTAGAATCCCGGATGAGCCTCCAATTGTAGAGATAGGATTATCAAATCTACCCTTTATTTTGAATAACGCGACAGTATTACAAGAAGGTAACAGTCGAAACCGAGTCGTATAGTGAAGTATCCCGTATCGTGTCCGTAGCTGTAGTCGATTCGTAATTCGTGTCCGCTTGTCATTCGTTTCGTAGGTTGCACTGTTCTCTCTTTGTCGTTCCCGGAAGCGTCTTTATATATTCGTCCCGGCGTCACGTTGCGAACCTCCTTCAAATTTGAAATGGTGCCCAGCGCCCGCTGATGGTTTTCCGAACGTATTCGGATCAAAACGCCGCTGCTGTTCACGAGCACATACGCACACAAAACACTCATTCGTTCGAGGCTAGCATATACAGGAGAGCCTACGCATCCGGTAGGCTGATGAAGAAATGTTACAAGAAATCAGAGCAGCCAACGGAAGAGTTCATGGACTCTTCCGTTCGTTGACACCTGCTTCCTACAAATATATATTACAGAATGGAATATATACTAGACCTTCAAATATGATAGAACATACCTTCTTTATGGTGAAAAATACAAACAGAGTGATGAGTCGAACAAAAACTTAGGCATATACGAATAACGGTAATTAATTGTTTTTAACAAGGGCGTAAACAAAAAAAATGATTTTATTCTATTTTTCGTAAGATCGTTCAAACTGAATACTTTTCGGTATATAATATAACCATTTCTATCATTTACCGCTATGCAATAAAAAACGGAGAATTTGGGCATTAAAAACAAATTGCACTATGAAGATACCTTTTATTGCAGTGGGGTTGTAGAACATAAAAAACTGAACAATCTATCGCGTTAAGGTTTTGTCCTATCCGTTATCATTACAAAATTACAGTAAAAAAGGCAAAAAAACACTAAAACTTTCGGAGTTGATTAAACTCCCTGAAAGTCAAAATTAACACCAACGAAAATAGCTTTGTGTTACTGGGGACCTACACTACTTGCTTTCCGAGTTTCAGAATTTTTGAGTTTAGTAACTTCCTTCGTGAATCTACAACTTCTTCTGGTTATGTACTTTCCTTCCGAATATAGAAATATTAAAAATCACATGCGGTACTCACTGCATAAGGGGAATATAAAAATTTGATTTAACGGTCCCTTTTTCACGTTAAACACCTTCATAAAGTTGGTTTTTGATTTTTTGAACCATGGTGCACTTTTTCAGAAAATCAAAAAAAATTAGGTATAATAGTGTGCTATTACGATAAACGTATAAGAGTAGTGCTCTTACAAATTGACTACGAAGTATGCATTTTTCAGATTTTTAAAGAATTTTTCATTTTTTACACCTAAGTTTTGCAGCAAAAAAATTCGGAAACATTCTTCAACATATATTACCATATATCACTTTTCAAAATGTAAAAAAAAATGATTGTTCAACTACATTGCACTCTGTCTACAAGTGTGCGACGGACGCGTTGCATCTACAAGAGAGCGCCGTTCGTTTCGCTTTTCTGTGCAGAAACATATCGCGGTGCCGCTTGCCGGGCTCAAAACAAAACGAGGTGCGAACTATTGCAGTGGTGAAAAGCGTGACGACACACGTACAGACTGGCTTCAATGTGTAGTAGTATGGCGAGCTGCTGCTACACTCCCGCCAACTCTCATTGGGTCTTTCCGATTAGGCTTCTCCTCGCGGAGAACAGCTGATCTAAAGTTTACACATTTTTGCTCTGTATCATCATCAATATTGCGAAATCACACGGGAAATCATGCTTTTGCGGGGTTCGACTTTTCGTTCCTATATGAGAAGATTTTGCGTCGAACGATACCTCATTTGAAAGGGGAGGCTTCAATGCAGTGCGCTCTGGTCCTCGTTTCATTGAGAACATTCTCTTTGTATACGAAAATTGCTTAGATTCGGCGACTGTCATGCTGTACATTTTTGCTCCACATTCCCACGCTCATATAATTGAGCATCAACATAATCGGTATCAAATGACGACCAGAGCGCACTGCATTGAAGCTTCCTTTTTCGAATGAGCCATATTTTGACCCAAAATTCTCTTAAATGAGAACGAAAAGTCGAACCCCGCAAACCCATATTTTTGGCTTATTTTGCCGGTATAGTCAACTCTCTGACATGCCTGGTCGCCATTGGGGACTAGCGCCTGAATGGGGTAGACTCACGGTAAAACAGAAAGTTGAGGTTACCAACAAAATGGGCCAAAAATATAGGTATGCGGGGTGCACCTTTATGTTTTCGTGTTACTGAATTTGGGTTCCTAATATGGCTCATTCCAAAGGGGAGGCTTCAATGCAGCGCGCTGTAGTCGTCATTTGATCCGACTATGTTGATATTCAGTAATATGAGCGTTATAAGGTGGACCAAAAATTTACAGCTTGACGTACGCCGAATTTTAAGCATCTTTCTTGTACAAAGAGAAAGTTCTGAACAAAGTACGGACCCGAGCGCTCTGTGTTGATGCTTTCCCTTTCAAATCAGCTACCGTTCGACTCAAAACTTTCTCATACAAGGACGCAAATGCATGCTTTCCCGTATGGTGTCACCATATCGATTATGATACAGAGCAAAATACGTGTCAAGTTTATTTGATCTGTTATCCACGAGGAGGCGCCTAATGGTAAAGGCTAAATGAGAGTTGGTGCGAGTGTAGTAGCAGCTCCATGCACTACTGCATTGAAGCTTGTCGGTACGTGTGTCGTTAACGCTTTCCGCCTCTGCAACAAATCACCGCACGTTTCCTTTAGCGCCGGCAAGCGACACTGCGATTCATTAACGTGTGGCGGCTCTCCTGCACCTACCACTAGAGTGACGTAAGAAATAGTACCTTCTCCAAAGCACTCGCTTCAACTACCTCGTCCATATATATATACCGCCTTTAACCTTCCGTCCAATATCCCAACGTCTAAGGCAGGGCCTGCTAGGTAGCCTTACTGATGAGTCCACTAGCAGGCCCAGGACGGAACGCAACACCCTTCCTTTTTCCTATCCTATCCCCTCCCCACAGCTCCACAAATGTATAGAACAGCAAAACGAACCGCGATGTCTTGTAGACCAACGCGTCCACGGCACACTTATAGACAAAGTACAATGTAGTTTTACCACCACCTTCATCATTTTGAAGAGTCATATATGGTAATATATGGTGGAGAATGTCTTCGGATCTTTTTTACTGCAAAACTTAAGTGTAAAAAATGAAAAAAAAGTATAAAAATCTGAAGAATGCGAATTTCGCAGTGAAGTTGTAAGAGCACAACTTTTATACTTTTATGGTAATAACACACTATTACCCCCAACTTTTGGTAGATGCTTTGGGAAAGTGCACCATAGTCCAAAAAATCAAGAACCAATTTTTTGAAGGAGTTTTGCGCGAAAATGCAATATTCACTTTAGATTTTTATATGCCCCATATTACAGAACGAAAATGGATTTAAAAACTTTAGCAGAATGTCATACGAAGACTGTGAAAAATTATTCAGCATGATACAACCTCAAATATCGAGAAAAGATACAAATTTTCGAACAGCAATTTCAGGTAAAGAAAGACTATTGGTTACATTCGGTTTTCTAGCAACGGGTGAGTCTTATACAAGCTTAATGTATCTTTTTAAAGTGTCCAAACAAGTAATATCTGTAATAATCCCGGAAGTATGTGAAGCTTTATTTATGACTCTTAAGGGTTTTTTTACATGTAAGTAAATCTCAATAATTTCTTACTCTACAATAACCAGAGGCACTTCAATAACACAAACTTTAATAATATAATATTAAAAGTATGGTCTTTAATTGAACATATGTAGTTAGATCTTCAATATATAGATAAATATACTAAATCTACTAAATATATACTAAATACAATATAGATAATATAAATGATATACTACTAAATAAATCCTTATGTGAATAATAGAAATAAATACATATATTATAAATTATGATACTGTAGGATGGTGGACCCTTCTAGACCCAATAAACGAAAGAGAAAGGACAGTATATGCCGAAGAAGACCGTGAAACACACAGTAAAAGGCCCAGTTTAGTGACCCGTAGATCTGGGCACAGACGAGGTACAGAATAGACCACTCATCTTATGGGACATCGTGTCACATGCTCTGAAATGCCGACCTCGAAATAAATCCGAGTGTTTCATACGCCCTCTGCTTTTTAATGCGATGAGTGTAAGAAATACCTGTGGAAATGTCGCTGACGACGAAAAAGTCAACAGACTCAACTAGATCGTTCTCTTCCCGCGTTATGAAGAAATCTGTTTGTCCACTGTACACGGTGCCCCATTTAAATAAATCTATTTAAAAATTTTGTAAACCGCGAATGATGCCAAAAACTGTTTCAGACAAATGTCGAATAGTTTCAAAAAGTACACAATTTAATAACAGTGATTTCTTCCAAGTAGATTCGAACGAAAAAAAATTGTGCCGACTATTTTATATATGTATATGCACACTCTGTGCTTATAAAACAAATATAGCTATGATTTATCTTCTTACATTTTGTAATACTTAACAGTAATGTTATCAATGCTTGCTAAAATTTTTCTTCAAAAAGATAAGCAAAAATACGAGCTTACTTAATTAATTTTAATTTCTTTACAAGGGTGGAGTGTATTTTTGTAATGTCGTTATCAACTTACAAAATTAATTACGTTACCGTAATGTCATAATTATGTGCTTGGAACCATTATTGCAGAAGAAAGCTCAAACGTCTGATAAATTGCTAGAAGCATATCATAAAAGAAAAAACCACGAAATTAAAATATAAAAAGTTTCAAATGTAATTCTTATAACTCTTATTTATTATGCTTGTAAGACCATCGTGTAAGAAACATAAAAATATGACTTCAAAATTTGTTTAAGGCTCATCTACCGGTATATATTATCTGAGTAATACCTCAATGCAAGGCTCGTTCTTCAACATCTAGGAAAAAGTAAGCAGAGGTATAATTATTCCTCGAAGTACTTACGCAGTTTTGATAAACGCGGTTTTTTGTGAACTTTGTAGTCACCGCGACTGTGAAGAATCACAAAAATTACAATATACTTTCGTGAAATATGAATAACATATGTACACAATATATAATAAATTCACTACAAATTTTTATGCGTTTATAGGAACTTTAAATGTTTGAAAGATTGGAGAATACGTGTAATATGCAAAAATATATAAAATATTCAAAGCGCAGTACATTTTATAATATTTAAAAAAAGAAGGAAATTCTATTTAGGCTACACCTGGGTATATATTTATATTAGGATTGCCTATTCGATTTTTATGAAATTGAAATATGTTGTAAAATTCAACATTTTGAGAAACTTTTCCGGATTTGTGCCTATGATCGGCATTAAAGGATAGATCCTCGAGTTCTGGGAGTTTTTTAATAACATTATTATTTTTTTAACATACATATGTTAGTAAATATATATGAAATGCAATACATATTTAACATTTCTAAACAATAGTATGCGGCTCCACAGTAAGGTAGGCGGTATATCCTAATAATCGGAAGCTTATATGTCACGAAATAGTAGTGGTTCTATCTTAGAAGTTTAGAACTATTAGCAAAAATATATTAGTACAATTGCATTGTATTCTGCCTATGCGTACAACAGCAATGACGACACCACAAATAATGCAGTCGCATTCTGCCAGAAACGAAGTGCCTCTTGGCGACGGGATGAAAAGTAAGCAAACCAAATCCGCCGGCGAGCAAAGCGGCTACGCGTCGGATGCCTGTGTACGCATTGTGTACATATACATACATGCATGTATATATACATATACATACAGCATGCAATGGAGTTGTACTAATATGTTTTTGTTAATACCTTGGAACCTATACAAGAACCCTCTTATTTAGAAAAGAGGGAGTCTCATCGATTTCGATAATTTTGTAATATGTTGTAGAAATCAACATTTTAAACATTCTCCTATACATATAACCGCCGCTCGGTCTTAGTTTCCGAGATTTTTTTCGAAGAATGATCGGTACCACTACATTGAATTCTTTCTATAAGTACGTGTTTTTGGCAGCGTATACGTAAACGTTTGAACGTCGATTGCCGAATGTTTCTTTATTCACATCGAGGCGGTCCGCAATGGACGCTCTAATGGGAGTGCTTCCGAACTCAATTCGGGTAGCCGGCCGTCTCACGGTGGCCGGAATAATAATCCGGTCCGAACCTTACTCAAATCGAACTCCTCTATCTAGTAATTAATTTAATGAAGTTTAGGTTCGAGTCGAAGCATTCATTCCGGCCGCCGTGAAGCGGCCAGCCACACATTCATTTCTGCTTGAATGATCTTTATTGATATTATCCGAAGTTGTAAACATTTCAGTCATTATTTCGCAAAATATGTTACACATTGTATAATGTTCGTCGGCGGCCGCTACGCTGTTATACAGTGAGTCACAGCCAAAATCGTACATCACATATACGAATACGTTTCGTCTCGTGAAAAAGTTCAGGAAAGATATGGGGGAAAAAATATCACGAATCTATATTGTAAATGTATCTATATTTATTATGTAGTAGTATCAAAAGGAACAAAGTTGTCTAAGTATAAAAAAAAACAAAGTTACTATAATTCAGTCTGGAAAACGTCTCACAGCTAAAATCGTACATTTGTAGAAAAGTGACCAACAATTTGTTTAAATTAAAGATTAATATTTTGTTGGGTACCCACGACTACATTCTACCGCACGCAATCTATTTGGCATAGATTTTACCAATTTTTCAGTAAAACTGGGTTCAATTTTTCTCCATTCCTCCATTAATACCCTTTTTAAATCATTTTTACTTTTAATAGTATGTTTCCGGATTCTAATCTCTAATTCATTCCAGACGTGCTCTATCACGTTCAAATCAGGTGATTGTGGAGGTGCGTTTAGTACTTTAGGGCAATTATACAGTACCCACATTGTGGCTACATGCGATGTGTGTTTGGGATCATTGTCGCTATAAAACTTAAACGAATTCAAAATCCCTAATTTTTCGGCACTGTCCCTCAAATTGTTTTTCAAAATATTGATGTAATCATATTTATTCATGTTACCTTCGATAAATGCTATGTTACCCACTCCGGCAGCGGACATGCAGCCCCAGACCATTACTGATTGCCCTCCATGTTTCACGGTACTGTTTAAATTTTGTATTTTAAACTCCTCATTTGGTCGACGCCACACCGTAATTTTTCCATCTGAATAAAATATGTTAAATTTACTTTCGTCCGTAAATATAGTTTCTTTCCAAAAATCAAAATCTTTGCATATATAATTCTCTTGCGAAATCTAGTCTCTTTCTTCTATTCTTCTCGTTTATAAGAGGCTTATTCCGAGCTGTACGACCGTGAAAATTATGTTTTCTGAGTATTCTTCTTATTGTTTCTGGATTTACACTTTTCCCTAAATATGTTTCTACTTCATTAGTAAGTTTAGGTGCACTGATCTTCGGATTCTCTTTAATTTTTCGTACTATCCATCTTTCGTCGTACGCGTTGAACTTTTTGTTTGGAGCTTTTCTTGACGCATTACTTATTCTATTTTCGTTTTGGTATCGTTTTACAATATACTGAACAGTACTGGCACTTCTACCAATAATCTTCGCAATTTCACGATAGCTTTTTCCACTTTGAAAATTTCTTATAACTATTTGTCGCTCTTCTATCGTTGTCTGCTTCATTATTACTATCTTTCTGTTTTTTTTCAACTACGAACCTTACGACGCTAAACGACAACTGCGAATACGCCAAACAATGTAATCTTTCATTTGTTCCATAATTTTCATTTGTTTTCAGGGATTCCCCTTGGGGAATATTACAAAATATATATACTGTACGATTTTAGCTGTGAGACGTTTTCCAGACTGAATCATAGTAACTTTGTTTTTTTTATATTTAGACAACTTTGTTCCTTTTGATACTATTACATAATAAATATAGATACATTTACAATATAGATTCATGATATTTTTTCCCCCATATCTTTCCTGAACTTTTTCACGAGATGAAACGTATTCGCATATGTGATGTACGATTTTGGCTGTGACTCACTGTATATGGAAACGGTAGACAGTTGCCGATCGAACGCTTACTCATACGCTCCCACGGACGCGTACGTATAGACAGAATTCAATGTAGTGGTGCCGATGTCTCTTGAGACATATTTCGGAAACGAAGGCCGAGCGGTGGTTACATGTATAGGAAAAAGTTATTCAAAATGTTGATTTTTATAATAGGCTCGAAAATCATTGAAATCGATGAGACCACACCTTTTCTAAATAATTACCTTGTAATTATTCAGGCATATCTTTCGATTAATATCATCCACAGCCCCTCCTCTTTCTCCCAATAACTAAACTTTTACCCAGTCTATAACTATGTACATATATAATATAAATTAACGCGATACATCAATGTTCTGAACCCCCGCGTATTTCGGGGGACAACTGTACATTGTATATCGTGTCGTTTACTGTCTGGTTCGCACCGTAGTGATGATACACGACCCATGAGTGATGTGGGTGCCCGAAGCATACACATACAATGTTTTCTCGCCAAGAGTTTGCGGCCGGGCCCAAGTCCGCTGAGAACACGAAACTCAAACCTCGTCTAATCTCTGTTGTCAGAGAGGACAACAAGCGAAAGACAAAGTGAGAATGAGAATTCGAGCATTCGAAGAAGTACAAATGCCCATGTATCGCTGCGCTATTGCAATGCAAACTTAAAAGTTTTTTATTTTTTTATCTTTCTTTAAGGTAATTTATTTACCATATTAATGCAATTTTTTTTATTAAAATGGAACCAAACACGATATAATTCGGACCACTTTTGTTTAACATTTATGGAATAACTACGCTGTTTTGTAGCTTCTGACAAATTGCAGAAATGAATTGTTTCTAGAAGAGTACATAATTTAATGACATAATGGCATTGGATATGATGTACTTACTTAAAGTATACAATATATAAGTTCTTTAAAGACAGCTGATATATGCAATACATGGGCTACGCACTTCACTCCCTGTAGCTTTCTTTTACTCTATACAATACATCTATTCCAGCGATTTACTTCTTTTCCATATCCTACTTCTTTTAACTCCTCTATTAATACAATACTTTTACATTTGAATATGTAAATGTAATCCGTACTGTATCGTATTTCGTCTTATTTTAACCAGAAAAGTTTCGCGAATATGTTAAAAGAAAATTTATAAGAAAAAAATACAAAAAAAATTTTTTTATCTCGTATTAACCTACCCATACATTGAAAGGAGATTTAAACCGCTCGGCTCTGATCAAAGGCGAGCCGAACTTACTTCGCTGGTCGTGTATCGTGGTTCCAAGCGAAGGATTCCTCATGGCCTTCTCTGGCATAGGTTAGAACTCGAGAAATTTGGCAACGCTGTCATCAGTCCTACGACGACTGATCGGACTGATGATCTTTATGCCAGCGGTATTGTGATACGTATGTTTCGGCTTTTGTGTAGCGATGGACGTGGAGCCCCCCCCCCCCCCCCCAATACGAGTTATGGCTGAACTCTACGTATTTATCCGCGGATTCACTCGGGTTCTTGGCGAGAAGATATTGTAACAATTGTACGATGTATGTACATGTACATATCGAGTTATATACACACATATTAAACAAACCTTACATGCTGAAAACAAGCTCTCTTTGGAATTCCGATACGAACCTGTTCAGCTGCATGAAAGCATTCACCCTAATAAATCGCCATTGTGCCTAGTTTAAAGAACAGCATACTACTTGTAAAGAAGAATTGACGTTGCATTGTTGCAGTCTAGTTCATTGACATTTGTTATTAGATCACAGAGTCCTAGACGTAACTGTGATCAATAGTAACCGTTAATCCAACATAAACGAATAATGGTAAAAAAAATTGTTACATGAAAACAAAAGTTTCAATTCCGATAATATTTATTTTCGCTTTATGAAAACGATATTAAGGGACTATTACATATTCATATAACTTGTACTTGTTTTACTGGTAAACAGTATCGAAGGAACTCAAAAGTTTAATTGGAAAATTATTTGTAAGTTATAGTTACTCATTTATTAGGAGTCAAAATTTTGAAACCACCTTAATATAGTTACTATACGCGGGATACGATTTTTAGCTCTGATTCATTTACGCTGAGCTTCGGCAGCTTCTTTATGCTATGTAAAGGTTTATCTACACCTCGTTCACACAATACGGTTTTTGGCCAACTCGGTTATTTTACCACATCAACATTAACCGAAAACGCTGTCCACACACTTCCATGTCTCCATAGAAAATTTAATTTTCATGCTTATATATACTTACTAAATTGGTTGCCATGCTGACACCTTCTCAGTTTTATCTTTTGATAAATGTAATGACTACGTACTTCTTCCAAATTATGTTCTTTAATGTGCTTAGCTCGAACTTTACCACATACATAATGAATATGTTGTTTGGATAACTACATGATTTTGTTATTGCCGAGTATAATTGCTCTTTATGATATACATGATACAGGTGCCATTCCGATACGTGACAATAGTAACCATAAGAAATAACCGATTTAGTAATTTTATCATGTATACACATACAAAATATAAATAGTATTTCGAAAGGCGATGAAAATTTAATTCAGCAAATAATTAATTTGCATGAATGCAATAGTTTGTACATACTTCAGTAAATCGGTTAATTCGGTAACCTAACTGACGAAATGGAACCGTATTGTATGACCGAACTATTGTATCCATGTATACGGCGGCCGAGTATACACGATAGTTTATCGCCACTCTGTACATTTACATGCTACTGACTATCGCTTGATTTAATTGACCTTTTCGCCGTTTCAATGGCTCTGTGGTCTTTTCTAGTGCTGTATCGATAACGTCACAAGTGACACGGAAATGGTAATGGGTCCCAAGAGCTCCAAAGGCGTGTGACAAACAAAAGCATTGGATGAGTGGTCTATCCTGTTCTTAGTCAATGATCTGGGTTCGATCCCTGCCGGCGGCGCAGTTTCCTTTTTCGGCTATACAAGGCGATACGGCCCGCTCGATCCAACAATACGTTTCGTTGTCATGTGTATTTGTCATGTGCACACTATATGTTGGTAATGGTACCGGAGGACTGGACGTAGTTGTTGATGAGTTATTTTGTAACGATTTCCCAAAATTAGAGAAATACACTGTAGGGGTGTAAGCAAGATTTAAGTCTATCTCTAAAAGAATATTACTGATACAGCTTTGAGTAATAGTCCTCGTTCGCTCATCATATTTTCGTAATTTCTTCGCTATGTACTTCCCAAAAGCAGTACATTCGTCATGCTCAGTTAAATAATTATTTTCAGGCGACTTCATAATTTTGAATGCTTCCTCTGCTTTTGCATCCTCTGTTCTTGCTCTTCTTTTATTACATTTTTTCGGTCGACGAAATATTTGTCCTTCCTTATCGACTGCTTTTTCGGTAGAATCTTCTACGATTTCGGTGCTTTCTTCTTCACTGTTATTGTTAATGTTTTCTTCATTTTCTGGTGTACTTGTCATGTCAGACACATCAGATTCCTAGAAATATGAAGTTTTTGTATAGATACCTACATCGCCACAAGAATGGGAGGAAGTTGCAAATGTATATAGCAAATTATGAAATTTTCCACAATGTTTGGGTGCTATAAATGAAAAGCATGTGACAGGCACCTATATATTCCGGAAGCGAATTTTTTAATTATAAGGGATCATTCAGCATAGTTTTACTTGCTGTAGTAGATGCAAAGTATTCTTTTCTGTACGCCGACGTACGATGTCAAGGAAGAATTTCCGATCGAGGAGTTTTTAAAAACTCAAAGTTTGGAAAAAAATTAAATGAGGACAAGTTATCATTACCCGATGATAAAGCACTACCATGTCGACAAAAAATACCGTATAATTTTATTGCCGGTAACGCTTTTCCCTTAAAAAATTATCTAATGAAACCATATACTGGCTTTCAAATAAAAGGTTCTATGGAAAGAGCATTTAATTATCGACTATGAAGAGCACGTCGAGTTGTAGAATATGCTTTTGGCATAATGTCATCAGTATTTAGAGTCCTTAGAAAACCAATTCATCTGGAACCGGAGAAAGCAAAAATAATTGTTACGGCATGTATTCAATTGCACAATTTTTTATTGGAAGTTACTACATCAAAAAATGCATATATATTACACCTGGGAGCGTAGACTATTTTAACGAACCAAGTGATGAAATTATTGAACGCTCTTGGAGGAATGATCTTGAAAGTATGAGTTCTCTACTACCTTTGAAAAATGTTGGTAGAAAGTCGGCAGTAACAGCTCACGAAATTCGAAATGAATTTGCGGAATATTTTTATGCAAATGGTTGCGTACCATGGCAAGAGAAATATGGATGAACCTTACAATATAATTACTACTATTATTAAACATGTTGTAAATATAACATTATAGACAGCAGGAAAGAAATTTTTATCTATATTTTCCTTCTAAGTTTCTAATAATAGAAACTTTTACTTATCTAATATGTATAAGTGTCCATTGTGTTTATTGGTTCATTTTTATCAAATATAGAATGTAAACTTTTGTAATGAATCCAAGTACTTTTGTACAAATCTTCTGTAGTAGCCCCGGCTTTCTTTCTTTTTTTCATTTTTTTTGTTTTTCCCTTCGAAACTGAGACAGAATAACTTTTATTTTTGTTTCCACTATACTAATATCACACTTTATTGTGGAAGCTATTTTTACCCACGCAACCATTCTTCTATTTTTTACTATATACATACTCAATACCTTTCGCGTTCCACAAACATGGACTGTCGCGATATAATTGAATTATCATTTCGATTTCTGAATCGGTCCACTCCATCATGCTGTTCATTCGAATGCTTGTCGTAACTGACGACAATTGAGAGCTAGTCGAGGTCCATAAAATTGTATTACAAACGCGCCCAGACATGCTTCGAGCTCACGAACAGTCCCTTTGATGTACCGCTTCTCGAGCGAACAATGTTCGCTGTTCGCTGAGGAGCTCGCTGCTCGCTGCTCAATGTTCGCGAAAGTGCCCACACTGCTGGCGAGCACAGCTCGCGAGCTGTTTGCAAGCTTCTCGTGAGCTATTCTCTGCATTAACGCAGCACGAGCGCGGGGGCATTCTTCGACGATCCGACTTGAAGACCCGCGTAGTCATTCAAATATTATGCTGGAAGGTACTTCAACCCGATCTCGCCCAGAGTTACGTCGTGACGTCGTACTAAGCTTCAATTCAACCCTCGAGCCTTGTTTCTAGGCTCCTTATATACCTAAAAATCCCTAGATTTTTGGGTAACGGGTCATGGGGGTATCACCTGCTAAGAACATTTCTAGGATTCACTAAGACATTTCTTTTGTCACTGTTCCTTACCGCGGCGGGAGGGCCCTGCGCAGAGCTGTATGCTGTCCGTTTCTGTACCTCGAACGATCCGTACGTAACAGACAATATGACAAAATATAAAATAAAATAATTTTTTTGTTTACGTATTTGTTAAAAACTATAAATTTTTATATATTTATATATACATTACATGTACATGGCTATGCTTTTGTCTGTTTCATCGCCTTATTTGTATTTTTCACCATAAAGTAGGTTTCTATCATATTTCAATGTCAAATATATATTCCGTACTTAAAAATTTATTAAAAAAGCTTTATTGCGTGTCTATATGGAACATTTACCAAGAAGGCCTGTTCTCGAATGAATATTCGGAACTATCACGATTGTTGCGAGCTCCTGCTCGTACTCGATCACCTTGCCGTACACGCAACCTCACACGCCGAATTAATCTTGTGTGGGTAGTTTATTTGAAGAAAGAAAATAGCAAACTGTTGATGCTGTTACGTATATATTTGAAGTGTGTCGCCGATACACGATTTACAGGAAAAGTCTATGTTAGTGGTTCAATTTGTTTGGTGTTCCGCTTGTGCGATGTTGTGTAGTCAATTTAAGTATGTTCGGTGTAACATCAGATTGGTGGAAGTTTTGGTGGTAGAGGTGGCTATGTTCTTGAGCTGGGCCTTCGGATTTCCCGAATGGAGTTGGAAATTTGTTTTAGATCCTGAATATTTTGGCTATTTCGATCCCTAACGGAACCTCAGGTGGAAGCTACAGCGCACTTGTTGTCTTTTATGACGTTTCATAGAAATTCCTAATATTTAAGGGTGTCGTGCCCTCGCACGGTTTACCTGGACTGCAATTAAATGATGCCAACTCTTGGGTACAAAAATAGCAACGCTCGCAATAAAGTGGAGGGTAGCTAATATTTCGTTTTCGCTTCGACAACGATCGCCCTCTCCCCCTTAAACCAGTGAATAGCTCTTGACCCATAACCATCATGTATAAGTTGATTATAACATATTGTCAACCTTCTAGCAGCTGTGGGTTATTTTCCGGCCGCCTGGAAGCGAGGACGTCTGGTTCTAATTCCCAAGGGAATTGGAGGGGGATCCCAGAGTGGCGAGAATGTCAGACCTCTCTGCATACTCTCATGTTGTTCTATACTTTTCGAGTATATGATCTTAGGGAAAATTAATGCTGTGCTAGGCAGGGATGTGTTTGCCGAAAACCAATACGGTTTCCGCGAGGGCAGGTACACGACCGACGCGGTGAGGAGAGTGATCAGTATATGGGATGGCGCGAGGGCGGCAGGGAAACAGAGTTTCCTTGTCACCCTCGATGTGAAGAACGCATTCGGCACACTGTGCTGGAATGTTGTCATTAAGGCGGTGACTGATCTCAACTTTCCGATGTAGTTGGTTAGGCTACTGGCCGGCTACCTTAGCGGTCGTGAAATATACGCCGAAACGGACAGGGGGAAGAGAACATATGAGTTCTTTGCGGGGGTTCTTCAGAGGCCCGACCTGGGTCCTGTTCTCTGGAATGTGGCCTATGGCGGACTTCTGAGGATACCCATGCTCGGGGGAGTTCAAATGGTGTGGTATGCCGATGATGTGGTCTTACTTCTTACCGCGTCAGATGTAGATCTGGTAACATAGAAGGCCACGGAGGCAATAAATATGGTTGAGGCATGGTTGCGAGGGACTGGCCTGCTGCTGGCCACATATGAAACGGAAACTTTACATCTTATCGGAAGGAAATGGACAAGATCAGTCCAAAACACAATTGGGGGGACGAATCTCACTGCCAAGGATACGGTAAAGTATCTTGGAGTCATCATGGCCGGCAACCGCATCTTTGCGGAGCATACAAATAGGATTTGCGGTAAGGCTGCGCGATACGCAGGCGCCCTAATGAGGATTATGCCTAACATGAGTGGATGCTCCCTCGCCGCGAGGTTGGCGTTCTACAGGGTCGTCGAGTCGGTATTGCTACACGCCGCGCCCGCATGTCACGAGGCCGCCACTTTTGGCGTGCAGGTGAGGAAGCTGCTTGCTATTCAGAAGGCGGCCTTGATCCGTGTGACGCGTGCGTACCGCACGGTCTCGGCCGACGCACTCTGTGTGCTAACTGAGATACTTCCAATAGCTATTAAAATAGACGAAAGGAAACGGATATATGGTAGACTCAATAACAAGAAAAAGAGGGGTACGATACCCCCCAACGGGCCATCGATAAGACAACTACGGAAATTGTTCAACAAGAATGGGCAGTATCCATCAAAAGATGGCAAGTAGAATGGGAAAAGGCCGAATTTGGACATCAAACGCGGAAAATAATACCAGACGTTGTGATATGGATCAGTTGGGGCCCACAGCTGCTAGATTTCCGTCTAACGCAGTTTCTGACAGGGTACGGCAATTTTGCGAGCTATTTGCAAAGAATAGGCAGGTGCACCACAGCAAGGTGCTTTATGTGTGGTAAAGGTGAGGACACCACCGAACACGCCCTCGCCGACTGTTCTGCCTTCTGCAGGGAAAGGGCAGAAATAACGAGTAGAGATGGACCCTGTTCAGTGCTGTGCCGAGTCTTACAATTGCAAATTGGGTTGGACCTCTCGCTGCCAGCGGTAGTTGGGGCTAGGCTGGACAGCGAGAGGAATTGGAGGGCGGTTGCCTCCTTCTGCGAGCAGGTCATGCAGCAGAAGGAGGCCACTAAGAGGAGCGTGAGGAGCCCGGGGGAGACGTGGCCGTAGAAATATAGGCTCACCCCCCGGGGATATGAGGGAAGCCGGTCACCCCTAGTTACAACTGCAGTGGCCGGCGGTCCGGCTGCAGTTTTGTTGGCAGAGTTGGGGCGGCGTAAGTAGCAGGTACTTGACAAGCGGACCCGAATAGCCGGCCCGGTGGCCGTGGCGTACTGGGCGGGCTCCCAGGGCGCCTCGATTATACGACCATGAGATGGAGCGGTGCAGGGCGCGACTTCCAGGCACTGCGGAACCAAGAGAATGGGAGGTTTTCTTTCCGACCAACCGCCCCACCCCGCCCCTTGGGATGCGCCGGCCCTTAGTAAATCAGGACCGGTATTGTATGTGGGACCTGCGGTTGGGATTCTCTAAGAGGCCTCGTGACTCCCACTTAATGCCTGAGGAGGCACTGCGTCCGAAGGGTCACCGTTGTGATTTTAGTGGGTCAAACCCCACACTACACTTGCCGTTCCCTCGGATGGTAAGGGTGTCTGGCTAGCAGCTTTCCACAGCGTAAACAAAAAAAGTGGGTTAGGTTTGGGCTTGGTTCGGGTTAGGTTTGGGTTAGGTTATAACCCTGCGTGAGCAGCCACCTTGTCGTGATGCAGTGGCTTAAGTAGCCGTAATGGCGATTTGAGGCTATACCGGAAGGAGTTTGTCTCTCAAAGGGCTACCCATGCCGGGAAGAATCATCTGAACGATGAAAACTAACAGCTGCTCGTGTGTGAATGGTGATGAATGGTCTGCGGCTGGGCCATGGTGGATATTCTCAGCAGACAAGCCAAGGGGGAGTAGTAGCCCCCCGAACGTGGCAGGGCGCGATGTTAGTACCTGACCTCTGCGGGGGAGTATGGGTAACCATAAGTCCGGGTAAAACTCGGCAAAGGTACCGCAAACCCGCATCTTCAACGTGGGAGAACCGCTGACTCCCTTGCTGAACGGAGCCAATACTGGGTTTGAATCCGTGATACCCAGGCGCAGGTATCTGGCGCTACCTGGCCAGTATTTCCCGATACCCCGAGCTGTGGGGGAGACAATCCCCGGAAAGAAAGTAGGTAGCTCTGAGAGTCGCCTGGCACCCTTAGTGCCAGTAGCAGACAAAGAACTCTACATAGCACAGCACGCACGAGTCGGAGTGTCCGTTACTTCGGTCTCCGTGTGTGACCTGGAGACCAGTATTCAGACTTCAACGGACTATGAAGAAGAAATCCCCAAAAGGCAGCATAGAAACCTACCAAATGGCTTACGACAAACCGCCGTAGCCGTACCTATTGAAATACCCTGTTCCCCCAAAAGAGAGCTGGTAACGAAAGGAGACGGGACAAAATGCAAAAGCCCCCAGCCTGTGAACAAAAACCTTGCCACAAGGGAACCAAATAGGCAAGAGTCAATATTTAATGAAGAGGAACTCACGCCACTAAGCGTGGAACAGTTACTCGGGGCTATGGAGATACTATTTAGGGCACTAGCCAAAAAGACGAGTCGACAGTCAGGCGAAATTTAGTTTATGTGTTGCACTTTTTACTAAGCCCAAAAATGCTAGTGCACCCCAAACGCCTACTACATCTGCAGGAGGACCCTCCAACACTAAGCGCAAGGATATCTCCCCACCACAACTGCCAGCCAAGGAAAGGAAGAGGAAAATGGATGAAGAAGCACCAACCCTAAGGCAACAAACGAGGCCAAGGAAAAACCCGTCCTCTGGGCGACAGTTGTCCGACGGGGAAGGAAGACGAATCAAACGCGAACACCCAGCCTACAGGACACAGCGCAACAAAGGGCTGCACAAAGCCTAAACAAGGCCAAAACTGCAGCCAAAGGGGAGAGGCAGTCACACTAACTGTCAAGGGGGCCACATTCGCCGAGGCTGTCAAGAAGGTAAAGGACGGCCTGAAGGTTCAACCCTCAACTCTAAAGAGAATAAGGAAGGCACGCACAGGAGAGGTCCTCCTCGAATTCAGCCCCAAGGTGGATACTGCAACGAATACGAAAGACCTGAAAAAAGCACTAGGGGAAGATTCGAAAACTCGTAGACTTCGCCCCATGGTCGACATAGAAATCTTGGATGTGGACCCGATGGCGGAGAGGACTGAAGTCTCTGAGGCCATCAAAAGCTTCTGCGGCCTGGACTGCCCCCTTCCTCTGCAGGGTCCTGAGGCATCGAACATAAGGGATGTTGGGCGGGAGTAACTATGACTCTCTTAAGTGGCGATCGTTTGAGGTGTCGGGCCGGCTTGCCGGTACTAGTATCCGAGATCAGCCCTTATGTAGATCTAGTTAGCAAGTGGACACCTCTTCGTTGGTTCCCGCCACAAGTACCTTCTCCGGAAGGGAAACCAAGATCCACCGCTGCGTCTGCTAAGACAGCATTGCCACGAGTCGGCGTCGATGACCAAATGGCTCTTATGTGGCAAACCCCATTGCGGCATCGCGGGACAGTGCGCATTAGCGTACTGGTGCTCAAAATGGACGGCCCAGCGGCGAAAGCTTCTGACGCCAAACTCATACGTGGCGACACGTATGCCCGCTAGAGACTGAGTCTTGTACTGGCAACCTTACCTCCACGTGGTCCCCGCTGGGCAACGGTGCACATGTGTAACTGGCTTGCTGGTTACACAGGTGTAGCGGCTAAAAGGTTCGCCTCCCGAAAGGGACAGTTTACCCTTCTGATGATCCTTCAGCGGTGAAGGAGGGGTTTTCCCAAGCCCGCCGTCCATAACATCTACGGACGTGACCCTTGAAAGTGGTGATACGCACCCTTCCATCGCTGGTATAGGCTAAAGCCTCGGAACAGCAAAGCTTTGGGGCCTTATGCCGCCATTAGAAGCTTAATGAAGACAATAAATAAGGGATGTTGGTGGCTGTTGTCTCGTGCCCTGCTCACGCAGTGACAACACTAATCAAGGCTGAAAATGTTAAAATAGGATGGCAAGTCAGCAAGGTAAGAATTGCTCCTATGATTAACAGGTGCTTTATATGTCACGGCTTCGGCCATTTTGCGAAGCCATTGTGGGGACGTTCCGAGGGCGGGCCCTAATCTGTCGAAAATGCGGCGACGAGGGACACAAAATGTCCGAATGCAAGGCAGTGCCCTCTTGCAGACTGTGCAAAAAGAAAGGCCTCGTAAAGATTGTCCATCCTGCCGGCTCCTTAGCCTGCAGGGTCTATAAAGGCTACATGTCTCTGCGATCGGCCTCAAGAGTGGGAGTGGGAACTAAGTAACCTTCACCATCTTACAGATCAATCTGAACCGGACCTACCTGGCACATGACCTGCTTCGTGTCTCGGCGTCAGAGGTAGGTGCCGACGCGGTCATAATAAGTGAACCATGCTTCAACTCGGCTGACTGGATCACAGATGGTTTTGGAGCCTCCCTGTGTCTCCCGACTGCAGGCAAATTTGCCTCATCTCCAGTCGAGAAAGTTGTAGTGGGTACAGGGTAGGTCGGGATTCCGGTAGGGAGCTGCCTGCTGGTCAGCTGCTATTTTTTCCCCAACATTACGGAGGTGTCGGTCCTTCAAAAGCTGCACCAAATCGAGGGAGTCATTGCGGGGTGGGGGGGGCCATATCCTAATGGCTGGGGACTTCTATGCAAAGTCCTACGCGTGGGGCTCTGCCTCAACAAGCAGCAGAGGCGAACTCCTTCTCGAATGGTGTGTCCAAATGGGGCTATACCTCTCGACATTGTTGGGGAGGATATTTGCATCACGCCCATGGGCAGGTCGAAGATCGACATAGCCCTGTGCAGCAACAATCTTGCACGTTGTGTCACAAGGAGCCAGGTTCTCGAGGAGGAATATGGCTCCGACCATTTATATATGCTTCACGTCTTTGACCTGACCGGCTGTCGGTCCAGCTGTTCAGCGACTGGCAAAAGAATGGTGGTCCAGTCCCGGCTTGAGGCGGGAGCGATCAAATGAGCAGACGCAATAGACCGAGCCTACGACGCATGCAGCTCTGTGCAGGGCGTAACCCTCACCAAGGAAACAGGATACCCAACTCCTGGTGGTCCGAAGCCATTGCAGAGCTAAGGAAAATATCGCACAGGTGCAGGAGGGCGCTGTTACGTGCCAAAAAGACGGGCCACCCCCTGCATGTCCTAATACCTCTGCACACAGACTTTAAGGACGCCCGTAGAGCACTCAATAAGGCTATTGTAAGGGCCAAAGACGAGGCTTGGAGACGTCTGGCCGAGAAAGTGGAGGCGGATAGGTGGGGTAAGCCTTACAAAGCTGCCATGAAGGGATTTAGGGCAAAAGCCAACATCACACACATCGGAGAGGAGGACACGGAAGCCCTCGTTAAAAAAATTTTCACCACGAACCTGGTACCGAAACACAAGGCGTCTGCGGCCTTGCCCTTGACTTTGATAAATACAAATATGGAGATAATCGTTATAGGGCATGAGATCCAGCAGGAAGAATTGGAAAAAGCTCTAAATATACTTAAGCCCAACAGGGCAGCCGGACTCGATGGGTTCGACGCCCACAGTGTCAGGGCCGTGTGTCGGGCTTGTCCACTCCAGGTCTTAAAGCTCCTCAACCGTATCATGGGGGCTAGGTATTTTCCCTTCTCCTGGAAGCGGGGACGTCTTGTCCTGATACCAAAGGTTGGGGGGGGGGGCGCAGGATGGGTACCGCCCACTTTGCATCCTCCGAAATTGGACTAAATTACTAGAATACATCGTCCTTGCTCGCTTCGAAGCGACCCTCGGCAAGGATGGGACTGTCGGAAACCAGTACGGCTTTCGGGCCGACAGGTCAACCACGGACGCTGTATGCCGAGTAATACAGATATAGGACGGGGCAAAAGCCGGGTGCAGACACGGCCTCATTGCCAGATTGGATGTCCGGAATGCTTTTGGGACGCTGAGGTGCGATGTGGCTGTGAGGAGCTGTGTGGGTAAGGGTCTCCCTCCCACACTTCTCAGGCTTCTGGCCGGCTACCTCAGCAACCGTGAACTGGTATATGAAACATGGGGTGGGCTCAAAACCACACATGTTCTTGCCGATGTTCCGCAGGGCTCTGTCCTTGGTCCAGTCCTGTGGAACATTGCATACCACGGGCTCCTGAGGCTGACCATGCCACAAGAGGTCAACCTTGTTGGACATGCCGATGATGTTGCGTTGTTCATCGTATGAGCTTCTATGGATGTAGCGCTCTGGAAGGTGACCGATGCAGTAGCCCAGGTACGCGAGTGGCTTGAGGAGGCTGGCTTAAGTCTGGCTGAACAGAAGACTGAGCTGCTTCACCTCACGCGTAAAAAGTGGGCAAGGGCAGTCCAGTTTGACAGTGGTGGCACGGAGGTTGTAGCCCAAAACACTGTTAAATACCTTGGAATACTGGTGGCCGGTAATCGCATCTTCGCCGACCACATAAAGGATAGATGTGAAAAAGCAGCGAGGTATGCGGGGGCGCCAATGCGTATCATGCCTAATTTGTCTGTACGCCGCGCCAGCCTGACACGAGGCCGCCACTTTTGGCGCTCAGGCAAGGCGACTGAGGGCCGCCCAGAAGACGGCCTTAATCCGGGTGGCGCGGGCGTATCGCATGGTCTCGGCAGACGCCCTTTTCATGTTAACGCCCCCCCCCCCCATCACGCTAAAAGTCGGAGAGAGGAGGAGGATCTATTCCAGGCGGAATGAGCGGAGGGGGGCGCTCATGCCACCAGGAGGAGGGACGCCGATAAAACGGCTGAGGATATTGCTAGGGAGGAGAGGGCGGAGACCCTAAGGAGATGGTAGGTCGTGTGGGACGAAACCGAATTTAGCCACTGGACCAGCAAAATCATTCCTAGAATCGAGGACTGGTTTGGGTGGGGCCCGGGTATCCTAGACTTCCATACAACCCAGTTCTTCACGGGACACGGGAGTTTCGCCCACTTCCGAGCAAGGATCGGCAAGGCCAAAACACCGACCTGCCCTCTCTGTGGGGCTGGGACGGACTCGCCCGTGCGCCCTACTTTCATGCGGCGCCGCCGACGGGCTCAGACGCGACGTCGTCAAGGTTGTCGGACCGCTCAGCATAGGCGGACTCACGGGCGTCCTTAAAGTCAACACTAAGGAACCTGTTATTGCCCAGTTCCTTCGGAAACTGGTCAAAGCACGAATTGAAGAGGAGAACCAGCAAAAAGCCGTGCTTAGAGACAGGCTTGGGGTTCATCTGTCCTTCAACCAGCCAGACCCCGAACGGCCACCACTGCCACACAATGAACTGACACCCCCACATATGGGATCACAGGAATAGACCAAAGTTTTGAACGGTTCTAGTAAGGAACTCTGCGCGAGGCGACTAGCTTACCTATAATATTATTATTATTTTATTATCAATATTATTTTATCTTTTCATTACTATTTATTATTTTATAGTATTATTATTTATTACTTTTATATCAACCAACCCAAACCTTTTTATTCATATAATTTAAGAAGATGGCTTTAATTTTCGATTGAATTATTTTACTTATTTATGTACTTATTTTATTTATTCGAATTTATTATAATCGATATCCCTTTATTCAATAGTCTTCACGTAATTTACAATAGCCAATCCTTTTAAGATATAAGAATAAGCTGGTCCACTTCTGACTGGAAAAGCCTTGTGTAAACTTAAAATAAAAGTAACGCGCTCTCAACAGGGAGTCAGGTACCCGGCACGATCCCCGTAGTAATACCGTAACAGGCAGAGCCGAGGATCGTGACGAGGGATGGAGGTGGGATTAAAAATAAAAAAAAAGATTTGGGTTAGGTTATAAATATATAGGGACGAAAACAATAGTTGACATGTGGGAGAGGGCGATCGTGATAGTCACTCGAGAATAGGTCATGCAAAATATTCCAAATATACGTGCAATACATTTTTTTAAATAAATTTGTAGGTGTGGAACGTATATTCGACATTCCAATATGATATAAAATACATATTTGAGATACATAAAGATACAAGTAGAATAAAGAATCGAACAAAAACATAGCCATATGCGTATAACGGTAATTAACTGTTTTTAACAAATACGTAGACAAAAGATTAACTTATTTTGCATTTCGTTAGATCGTCTAAAGCGAAAACTGTTTAGTATATAATAATCATTTCCACAATTTACCGTTATGCAAATATGCAAAGAATTTATTTACTTAAAACAAATTGCACGATGAGGATAACTTTTATTTGGGTATGGCTATAGAGTATAAAAAACTGAATAATTTATTCCATTTAAGTTTTGTTCTACATCTTACCATTACAAAGTTATACTGAAAGAATTAAAAAATACTAATACTTCGGGGGTTTATTTGACCCCCTCTTAAAATGGAACACCAACGAAAAATAGATTTGTATGTATTATTGGGGATCTAGAGTACTTATGTACTATGTTTCCGAATTTTTGGAATTTTTGATTTCTATAACTTCCCGTATCAGTTTCCTGTAACTATTTCACTTGTCCATATTTCGAAGTAGGAAGATTGATTTCAATGAATAAATTGGAAGAGTGATTATAGTATGAAACTGTAAAACACATATTAAACATATTATTCATAAGTTTACGCTTTGCACAAACGAATTTTTTTTTCGAATCCTTAACTGTAAGCAAATAAGTAACAATTATTTATAAACATCTGAAAGAAATTTTAAGAATATTTTACTCTGAATTGTACACACAAATAATTTAAGAGTATATTTCATGCAGTCATTTCTGTAACCACGGATTCTTCTTCTTATGGGTATTACTTAACATTTCCTAGATCAAATAAATATATGAAATAACGCGACGCACTTTTACTTCAAGCGAACTCCATGTATTACTGACAAGACTGTTAAATTAAAGTCTATTTATTTATTAGTTGTCGGGGAATCTAGATAATTCTATAATTAACAAGGTATATCGATAGTAAAACTGCGGAAGGAAACAAAATTATCATGTAGCTTACAATTGGGGAAAAAATGTAAAGGAAACGTATTAAACTTGTGTGGGGCTCAAATTTGCGATTAAAATATATCGTATGGGTTTTACAGTTGGACAATAAACCATTCTCATACAACCATTGCAATGAATTATCACAGCGGCAATGCGGCAACTCTGCCTCCGATTTTTGACAACCCTGCTGCCTTAAGACGATTTCCCCCCTCCCGCGCTATCACATACTAAACAGTTCTGTGCCTTTGTGAATGAAAATGTATTCGCCAGGCAGCCACATGCTTGTAGTTAATACACTTACTCTAACAAATATACCACCTTAATGGGGAAGCTGATCATTTTTTCATGTGGGATACGCCACTCCCCATCTCGTCGTTTCTGCCGCTCTCGATTCACGGCTCGTTAACCGAGGCCACGCAGATCTCACGCACCAAATTCTTCTTGAGGTTGTTAGAGTTCCTAGGGATCCTTTCCAGCATTTGCATGTGGTCCGTAATGTAGCTGTCTAGCCCCGCTCTCTCCTCGTGGACTCGTGTGGACCTAGGGAGGGCCACCGTGGAGTCAATGAGGGCACCCTCCATTCGCCATGGCGCATCACAGATCGTGAGATGCTTGGAAGCATGGCCGTTCTGCATGCTATCACACGGCCTCTTTGCGGGGCGCCCCATGCTATGCGGAGACAATGCGAGCAAGACCACGGAGCTGTCGGACTCACCGCCGTCCAAGGCAGAAATATACCACTGCGAACTTCTTCAGGACACCCACGTTGTGCAGTTTAGCGTCTGCCTGCCGTCCTATCGATTGCTATGTCTTTTGGCTTTTCAGGCGCTACCAGTCCACTGACAGTATTAATAGACGGTCTGGCCTTGTTATCCACCACCCTCGTTTTACGGTCGCTAAATAACGATCCGGTAGGGCCAGCTTGACAACTACCAACTGCACTGGTAATAGCTTAAAACATTATTACCTGAAAGAGAACTTAACCACTTGTAAAGTACTTTAGTATAGAAAATGTAGTAGAAAATGCAAAACTACACTGAAACTGGGAAATGGAGCTATGGGGCCCCAGAACTGTGCGACAGGTGAATTCATTGGACGTGATGATAATAGGTCTTCATTACTCCTCTACTATACGTTGTTCAGAACATATCAGTCCGAAGAAGTGCGAGTCCGATTGGCAACACTTCCAAATACCTGCCTCGTCGAACACACTGTTCGAAGTAGAATACATGCTTTTCCCTAATTGGTGGAAACGGCCACTTTTCTACACGGCCAGATAGCACCACGTGACGAGGAATGTGAACGGAATAACGTAGAACAGAAGTTCAATGCAGTGGCGTAAACGCCTTATTGTTAAAGCGTTAACTACAAGTACTCATAACTTAAACATAATTGCTTCTAATCAATACTTTCATTGACCATTTGTTGCATTATATGGTATTGTTTGCATTATAATTATGAGGAATGTATATATCTCTTAAATTAAAACAATTTTCCAAGATATCTGTAAATCAGAATGACTCGATTGTATACAATGACCATTTAATTGAAATGATACTTCTATTATTTTATTTTGTGAAATCGTTATAAAATTTTTATTTAAATACGTACGATTCTTGAAATAGAAAATCAGGCGTATACGTTCTTCAGCAATTTACTTAAACTGCTGTCATCTGTATCTTCTCCGAATTCTCTGCTTTCCACTTCTAGGTGTAGATATTCCAGTGCAATTTCCAGCATATCTTTTTTTGTCTCTTAATACATACCTTTCGTTTCGGATGGCTTCCGGTTTACATTCGGCCATGCAATGTTCAGTACAACAAAATTTACATAAAATGCAATGAAAAGAAACTAATATAAAAACCATATATAAAACAAAACATGAATTCTCTGGTGGAAACAAAAGATCCTAAGGTCCTATATCTATCTATTTACTACTCGCTACCAGTCGTTAAAGTGCAAACTAAGCATATATAAAATGACAAATAACACATATAGCGTTATCTAAAATAGACTTTAGGAACACCTACCTTCACTTTTTTCTTTTCCTTCCTGCTTTACCCTTTTCTAATCTGTTTTTCGTTCTAGTTTCAATTTTTATTTTTTGCACCTCTATTTTACTAACAAACATGGCGTTTGACAGATATTCTCATTTAACATCCTAAAGGTACTTTTGGGTAACCCTTTATATTGTATATCTATGTACAAAAATAGAACATGAATCCTGTAATGAGGATCGGAGCATATACTTCTACAATCGCAAATTACTGCTAAACCTTTAAGCTATATAAGAACAGAAAATCAACAGCAGCAAATCAACAACATTTCGGCTTCTTTGGCTTTCCATTACTTCATCCCTGTTCTTCCCTGCACTCTTTTCTCTGAACCCATCTTAAATATTCCTCCTTCCTCTAGCCCCGTTTCTTCCCTCATCCTCTCGGCTGCTTCGAATCTCCTCTCCAGTATCCATTTCAGTTCCTTCAGATATTTTCCTTCATCGTTCAGGAGTTCTAGTGCGCTCATCCGTTCCTTCTTTACTCCGTACCCATCTATTAGATGATCTAACATCTCTGCTTCCCTTTTGCATATTCTGCAGATCCTGTCGTCCCACTCCCTCCAATGCTGTATCGTCGAAATCTCTCCCACATGGAGAAATCTCGTGGTTCAATGTGTTGATCGTGATGTGATTGAGGAGGAGGGGAATTTGGTAAATAAATTAAATTGAATTGAGCCGAAAGAATAATAATATTTATTGGCTCGAGCGATATAATTAGGGGAAAAAGCCTTGCGGCATAAAAAGGCCCTTGAAATCTGATTAATTTGTCGCAATGAAGGATGAAAGTGCGAGCGGTTATGTGTATGTATTGTGCGTGTGTTGCGTACGATTGATTGCGTTATCGTGCGAGGAGTGCAATGTCTCCTCGCGATGTTGTGTATACGAGAGCACGGCCTGAGACGGAGAACTGGTTTCCGCGCGATTCCGAACACCGAAGTGTGAATCGACTGGCTGTAATTGATAGAGCCCATCCGAGCGAGGAGTGCAGGGTCTGACTCGCCCAGGATACGATATGAAGGCCGTGCGCGATATTCGTTGGGCATGCCAGGGGTAACACCAGCTACGAGTTCAGTGCCTCCTCGCAATATTGTGTAATGTTTGTTGTGTAAAGTTCGGGTTTCGCGGGTACGCGATGGCGTTAATCGTCTGCACGTTGCGACGTCACTCGCGATCCTTACCGTCACGGCCCGGAGAAGGGACTTGTTCGAAAAAGCGGCAAGTGCCCGACGCACGATCTGCACCGCACTAGATCCACGACTCGACTCTTCATTCGATATGCTAAGATCTCCCGAGAACCACGGCGAGAGGGGTGATGGTTTAGAAAAAACGACCCGTTCTTCTCATTCGTTACGGAATGCGATGCGAGACCGTTGGGTAGTTTATGGGAAGCACGTGTTTACGTTGGAACTGCTCCACGCTAGAATCGACAGACAAAAAAAGGGCCCTGTATTGACGCGTACTTCGAGGTATATGGCTATTCATGTTGGTCTACGCGCCGAGCCACTTGTGTTCCGTAAAATTCCTTCTGTCGCAACAAAGGTTTACGTTCGCGGCTGAACAAATGCTGTTCCCCTTCAGTCTCATTTCCACATCTGAACCTTGCCAGTATCATTCTTTCCTTCTTCTTCAACCCCCTCTTAAGTATTCTGGCAATTCCTCCATCCTGATTTCTTTGTACATTGGCTTGTAGGTGAAGTTTCTATCCTTTCCATCCTTTCCCTTACAACTTTCTCTCTTACGTTTTCTCTTATCCTGTTCTCTATTTTCTTTACTTCGCCACCCTCCTCCTCTCGTATTCTTTCTATCTCTGTCTTCTCCAGCCCCAGCCATTTACTAGCTTCCCTCCTCTTCCCTTCCCAACCGTTCCTTGTTTCCCTTTCCTTTTCCATCTCCATCTCCTTAATACGTTCTCTTACTATTTTTTGTATGAGCCTTTGTTCTTTTCTTCATATTTGAATGCCTTCCTCAATGCCATCTCCCTTATTTTCTTGTCCTTTGTCTCTTCCATTATTATATAGATTGGTTTGCTCTTGTCCAAAGCCATGACCAATCTGACGTATTTCCTCTTCACCCTCTCAATCCTTTCATCATCGCTATGCCCCCCCCCCCCCCCACCTTCGCCCGATAAAATACCACACTCTCCAGAAAGGCGTCAAACATTCTCATTCTCCTTTCAGACGAGTCTCTAAACAGCCTTTCTCCTATACTCCGCGTTTTCATCATCACTATCATCGCCCTTTTGAATCGATTCTCTACGTGTCCTTTGGAATTTCTATTCCTCAGTATTATGTATCCCAAGTATTTGGGTTCCTTCACTTCCTCCACCTTTCCCTCCCCCATGCCCATTTTCTAACATTTTACCTTCTCCTTTGCCCTTTTCAAATACCACAGCCATTGACTTTTCCGTGCTTAACGTGAGCCCTTTCCTTTCTAAACATGTCCGTAGCCTCTTCAGCGTTTCCTTCATCCCTTTCTTTGATGTTACCATCTAGATCAGGTCGTCCGCGTAAACCAGCAACGACACTTTCTCCTATCCTGTCATCACTCCACCATCTCTTGCTTTCCGTACCTCCTTTTCTAGATCTGACAGGAATATATTGAAGAGCTTTGGACTCACCGGGCATCCCTGCCTGATTCCTCGTCCTCTCTGAAACTCTTCCGTACATCCTTTCTTCGTTCTTATTATATACGTTACCTATAATTATTACCAAAGCTTGTGGTATATTTCTTCCTGGAGTTCTGTAATTCTGCAAAGCTTTCAAATACTCCATCCGCCAATTGACAATATTTAACCTTTCAAGGAGACTCATCCTAATATTACTGGTTCTTCTGTATTTATATCCCATGGTATTTAACAATCTATACGGGCTGTATTTTAATCACAGGAAATTTAATTTTTCCTGGATCGATCCTAGTAGTTTCGAAACAGTTGTCGCAATGTTCGGCACTGTATATGATTCATGGAAAATGTTCCTTATTATTTGTTTGTCCTGATTGGAACAGTGAAATTTCTTCTCGAGGCGTCATGGACGTTCTTTCCTGGTCATGATCATTTCTCTTCTCCAGATTCGGAACACTCTTTTCGGATCCAGCGAATAGCTCTTTCCGATACTCGAAGATAATCTGCTCTATTCTTGGGTATATGAGTAACATATTGAGTAACATGAGATATTGTGAGCAGGAGACTACCCTTCTTGGCTTCTTCATCACATTTTTCATCTTCATTTAAATTATAATACAATTTTCGCTGTGGATCATATGGATTAGTCTTTAAATTAAGGACAGTTAACACTATAATACTATACACTATAATACTATACACTATGACACTATACACTATATTACTATACACTATGACACTATACACTATAATACTATACACTATGACACTATACACTATAATACTATACATTATAACACTATTGTTGCAACATGGGCGAAGATGATTACGCGCTTTACTTACTTATATAATACAGTAGAGACGACTCAATGACACAGTTGTGTGATGTAAAGTTTGTTCACAAGTGATTAAAGTTATTTTCGGTGTTTGGTGGCCTCGTGACGGTGACTCGATGAGTTCTGCCTTCGCGAAGGTTGAAGTCCTGCCGTTTCGATTTCTTAATGTAATTTCACGTATTGCAATCGGTTACAGCTATGGATAGAGTGAAAATGGATTTTGGAAGATTATTGGAGGGTAAAATTGTGGAGGTGTGTACCAGCAAGGTGCGTGGATGGAGAAGGATTTTTATGGCATTTTTAATGTTTGGAGAATTTCGTCGCCGTGGCCCCCACTTAACTGTGCTAATGGTGTTTTCACGATTGGCTATCGTATTTTGTCAGTTTTAACAATTCCACGGTTTACAACTGTTTGCTCCTAATGACGGATTTTTCCACGGTATTGGTGCCACCCACTTTGGATGACTAGCTGTAATTCTATAAGAAAAACACCATTTAATGTTCCTTATAGTTTCTTTCAAACTTGTTCAAATTCTTCTGTCAAAATAAGCCATTATTTGACAAAAACCAATTTCAAAAGTTCCGACTCGTATACCTCAAAGATGCTATAAAGTTATTTCTCCCACCTTTTTAACAAAAGTCCAGCGCACATTCCCAGTAGAAGCGAAACAATCCAGTACAATTCCGACTATGAGGAAAGAATAATTTGGCTGAAGGTAGGTAAATAACGTTTTTCTGTAGGTACAAATTACATAACTAAAACAGCTGCAGAACATGTTGACTATGTTTGCAATCTTCTACAAAAGTATAAAGGGTAGAAGCGGTGCGAACATTCGATCGTCGCGTCAACGCGCGGTCCGTTTACCAGAATTGAGGTGAACCATTGCCTTTAACAAATTACTTCGACAATATTAGATAGCCGCATCAATGTAGGGAAAAGCTTATTTTACATAGAAAACTTCAAGGAATACGATAGTATTCTTTTGCATTTTTAGGATAGTGATCTTGAACCTCAATTCGTAACATAATAGTTCGTTTATAAGTTACAGTATTAAATACAAACTTCTTCGCCTTAAACGAAATTATCTGAATAGACCGTACCTTTACGATTAAGGCGAAAAGAAAAGAAATTCGTATCTCGAATAGTTTCGGAGATAAAAATACTCTTATGACAGTACTTTTCGTATAAATCGCTGAAATTTGCAAACATCAATGGCCTGCAATATTTAAACAATTACATTACCAACGAAATTATGACTTAAACTCCCCATAATTTCACATAGCCTACATCATATTTCAATTTCAACAAAATTCCAGACATCGAGGGTAAAAAGTGATCGATTTGGGGTGGAATAAACAGGTATGATTGATGCTACATTATGATTAATGATTTCTATATTTCAGATAATAATAAGAAAAAAAAGATACGCAGAACTATGGCTTTAGTTGAAGTATACTGCGATATTACAATTCTGAAAGTAACAAAATTGTTAAAGAAACTACGTCTTCTTATATTTATTATTAGGTTCAATTAATTAGATAAAATATTTTTTTAACATAGTGTCAGGTTCTTTACCAGGATGACGGAAAATAATGAACTCGTTTTGATGTATATCAATATATATATATTTCTTTGAAACAGAAAAAGCGTAACCGTCGACGTACATGTATCGACGTATCTCGACCGACTACTTTTAGTTCCTCCGTTACTGTGTAACCATACGCCGTTCAACAAATGCCGATCGCGATTTCATGCGAAGCCTACACCCGCTTCCAGCAACGCTGTTCTTAATATATAATATAATATAATGTCCTTTATAGTTCGATAATATATTCCTCTCTTACAATAGAAATACAGACAGGTTATAAAATTGTGCACCACACAGTAATGCGGATATCCTAATTAAAAAAAATCAAATATTCTAAATCCGCATTATGAACAATGCCTGACGTCATCATTCGGATACTTAGTTATTCAATTATACGGATAGTTCCAATCGTAATAAACATAACCATAGTTTGTCCATACAGTATGATCCCTACATTAGATTTTGCAGCACGTTATGCAAATACGGTATACAGAGATTATAAGATGCTATAACTATGTTAGTGGGTGCCATTGCGAATTTATAGGTAAGAGCTATGGAAGCGCCAGGGGAGAGTATGTGTGTAGAGACGGATACAATAAGCAGAGCGAACTATGTACCCGCTAGCTCCTTTGCCGTCTCAACTGACATCTTCTGAGCAATGCATAGTACCTTTCTCGGCTGTGTCCCAAAAGTAGTGCCACTCGCTATTATAGGGAACATCAGTTCTGTCCAGATGATTGTTCCAGCCCAGAGGTTTAGAGAACTGATCTCTACAGGTGGTGTGGTGGCATTTCCTGGATGCAAGACAAAAGTCTATTTCAGCCTTGCACCCCATTCAAAAAAAGAAATTTGCATCGGCCTTGAATCGAACCCGGGCCGGCCGCGTGGCAGTCGAGCATTCTACCACTTTTTTCTTTTTTGTAACACGTTTATTGCCATAAAATATATGATAACAATTTAACAAAAACAATTTCCTTAAACGTACAAATAGGAATTACATTACAATAAAACTTATAAACTACTGACTCTTCGGGAGAGTACGCGTAGTCGTTGGTGTATATTTACAGTTTTCTTTTGGTGCTTATTGCTAGATGTGGTTTATTTATCTACTTAATATATACATATATATATATATATATATATATATATATATATATATATATAATGCTATAGTATAAATGGATGTGAGTATAGAATGGCTTAAAACTATACTATAATGTGATTTTAGGGGGGAGGGATATGTGGAAGAGGTTTATCTTCCCGTATGGCTGTTCTGGTGTTAACTACGGTTATGGAAGTAGATCATACTTACATTGTAATTAATGTGTGTGGGTGACGAAGTTGTGTGTTTATTCGATCCACCAGTATTTGTCTGTGTTTTTCCAGAAGCTGTTTTTGGTGTCATGTGGTGTGAGTTTGTAAAGGTATTTGAGGTTGTTCTTGGTAGGGTTTATGTTTGGGCTGTATATAAGTTTTGTGTCGTCGGTTTTTCTGTTGAAGTGATATATTAGTGGGATGAGATCTTTATTTTGTATGACTCCTATTGAGTCGAGGTATGTGAATGCTTCTGGTGGTATGTATCCTGTGGATCTTGTCTTTTCAAAGTATAGTTGGTGTGGGTATATTGTGTGTGTGATTAGTGTATTTGTTGAAGTTTTGTGGATGTTTGACCAAGAGTTTCCTATTAGGTTGAGTATGAAGATGTCTATGCGGGTTATTTTTGCCATGTTGTATAATTTGTGGTTACTGATATATTTTGTGTAGTTTGTTTCGGGTGACCTGTAGCTGTTTAGGCAGGCTCTAATGCATTTTCTTTCCAGTAATCTTAACTTTTCCATAACCGTAGCGCTGATGTTAAACCATGTCTGGCAGCCAAATGTTATTATCGGTCTTATTAATAATTTGTAACATAATAGTTTTACATCTGTCGATAAGTCTTTTGAGTAAAACAGATTTTTGTTCGCTAAGAAGGCGTTGCGCGCTTTGTTAATTTGAATATTTACATGGTCCCTAAAGTTTAGCTTAAAATCTATATTTATACCTAAGTATTTAACATATTTTTTATTTGGTATGGTGTTATTTCCATTATTTTCATTGTTTATTGTGATTAAATGGAATTTGTTGCTGTGCTTTATTACGTCTGCGTTAGCTTTTGCTGTGTTTGATATCTAGGGTCTAAATAATATTGTTTCACACTTGTTTTCATTGATCTTCAGTTTCCAGGTGGAGCAATAGTCGTGAATTTTGTTGTATATATTTTGAAGATCTTTGTTTATAATGGATGGTTTCTCGTTGCTGGTGTAAATTATAAGATCGTCTGCGAAGGCTATTGCTTTTTTGTTTGTGTTGTTATTTAAGTCGAATAGTTTTAGTATGTCGCTTATGTAAATGTTGAACAGGATGGGGGAGTTTACCGTTCCCTGTTGTAGACCGTTTTTTATTGCAAACTGTTTAGTGGATTTTGTGTTGTTTTCGGTTACATAGAATTGTTTGTCGTGTA
>JAMYCR010000011.1:0-64533 GCA_028830335.1 Eucera pruinosa | reverse complement strand
TCGGAACCATCACGATCAGGATCTCCCTCTCAAACGAGCAGAAAGCTCTTCACCCATACTGAACATGTATATGTATGTTCAGAAAATGTTTGCATTAACTAGCTACAGAAATATGTAAGACATAAAGCAATATTTAATATGTGGGAGAGGCTGATCGCGATAATCACTCGAGAATAGGCGTTTTTGCAATATATTTCATGTACACGTGTAATACAATTTTTTATATAAATTTTTAAGTATAGAATACATATTCGACCATGAAGTATAATAGAAAATACATCTTTTGGCGTGAAAAATGCAAATAGAATGAAGAATCGACCAAAAACATATCAAGATGCGTATAACGGTAATTAATTGTTTTTAACAACGACGCAAACAAACAAATTATTTCATTTTATATTTCGTTAAATCGCTCAAAATAGAAACTTTTTAGTATATAATAATCATTTCTATAATTTACCGTTATGCACAAATACAAATAAGTTGTTTCTTTAAAACAAATTGGACGATAGGGATAACTTTTATTGCTGCAGGGTTGTAGATTATAAGAAAACTGAATAATTTATTCTTTTGAAGTTTTGTCCTATCTCTTACCATTATAAAGTTATACTGAGAAAACTAAGAAATGCTAAAACTTTGGGGATTGATTTCACTCCCTAAAAATGAAAATTAACACCGACGAAAGATAGATTAGTATTATTGGGCCCTACAGTACTTACTTGTGCATCGAGTTTCAGAATTTTTAAGTTCGATAACTTTCCTTATCGTTTATCTGAAGCTATTTCACATGACTATATTTCGAAGTTAGAAAATTGATTTCAATGGTTACATTGGCAGAGTGACGATGGTGTCAAACTGTAAAACACGTACTAAATATTTTGGTCATAAGTTCGTGCCTTGCACAAGCGCAATTTTTTTCTCTTACATTTTTTTCAATCCTTAACTATACAATATGCAAATACGTAACAATAATTTGAAAATATGTGAAAGCTATTTTAAAAATATGTTACTCTGAAGTATACACAGAAATAATTTAGGAGTATATTTTACACAATTGTTTCTGTAGCCACGAATTCTTCTACTTATGGGTATTGCTTCGCATTTCCTAGATCAAATAAATATATGGAATGATGCAATGTACTTTTACTTCAAGTCAACTCCATTTATTACTGATAAGTACTATTGAATTAAAGTTTATTTATTTATTAGGTGTCGAAGAATCTAAATAATTCTTTAATTAATAAGGTAAATGAATAGTAAAACTGCAGACGGAAACAATATTATCATGTAGTCAAAAATTGAAAAAAAACTTAGTGAAAAAAATTTAACTTGTGTGGGGCGGGAACATGCAACCAAAATCATTTCGTGTGGACTTCACAGTCGAGCCATAAACCGCTCTCGTGCAATCATTGCGATGAATTGTCACGGCGGCAACGCGGTAACACCGCCGTTGATTCATGGCAACGCTGCTGCCTTGAGACGATTTCCCCCCTTGCCCCGCTAACACGCAATAAACAGTTGCGAATTACTCTACTCTTTCGTGAAGGAAAACGATAGTGGCTCCGCCTCGTATTCGTCGGGCAGCCACATGCTTGTAGGAAATGACCTTACTGTAACGAAATCTACCATGCCTACGAAATCTGTGACGTCACGCGAGGGGACTACCGCCTTAAGGAGTTAACACCCAGAAGTCTATGCCGGAACACTTCTGAGGCATAGAAGATGCCCTCGTTAGACACAGATTTTTCGTCGTGATTGCGATTAATAAGATAAAGCACTCGACATTGTGAACTTATTAGTTTCTGAATAATGTAGGAATGCTTCTAAAGCTATCGTTTATAGTAATTCATGTTAATAAAATGTTCTCAATGATTCATTATTTATTGTTATTATTCAGTATTATTTAATATATACATATATTGAGTGTTGCAAATGTTGCAGTTTTGAATAATTCTATTTTAAATTGTTGAAAATTCATCTCGGTTCTCCCTGCATACTTAGTAGCAATTACTAGTCGTAAATCCAAAACCTAACTAAATTGGTAACGGCAATCATCGGTCATGGGCCTTTCTAAAATGCCAAAGTACCAAGAATACTGTATGAAATTTACAAAAGTATTACTTATAACCGTAACCAAAATTCTTTCTCCGCATTTGTAGCTAAATGAGATCTTTTTATCCGAATTCGTGTGTCTTTATTAGAATTCTAAGTGAAGCTAAACAACATGATCAGATAATTAAGACGCTTGGAACATCACCAAAGCGACTCTTGGATTGACCAACATTTTATTTTACGAAAACTTAGCCCGTAGCAGATTACGAATAGTATTTTCATCAAGCCAGTGAATTAGCAGTGTTCCTTTTCTATCAATTGGAATATAAGGATGAAGTTTCCTGGTGATAGCAGATTTCTTTGCAAATTCATATTTTTATTAACAAATTCAAGGAATGGGATTTAAGTAAAGGATTATTTCACCCTGCAAATATATTATGTATTTTACTTTGGATATCTTGCGCATTATGTTAGTTTTTGCATATTTAAATATTTTTCAGAAATGCATACAAATTTGCAGTCTACCGATGGATATACAAATCTACCGTTTCAAATTAATTACACTATTAGTTTTCAATTGAAATATATATAAACAACGTTATATTTACATATGTCCAATATCTTGACAAAGTTATGCACGTGGATAGGAGACTAGGTTTTTTAATAATAGTATAACATAGTCACTGACAGAAACAATGTAGGCGCAGTATGACGTAAGTTGAGAGGACATTAGTCGAGATACCACTGCACCTCATATGTGGTCAGATTTTCTTTTTCCAATTTATAAAAAGATGTTGAGATGTTTGTAAAATGTTTTACGATACATACTATTTACATATATTATACAGTTAGGATAAAAAAAATCGTTAATGTAATAAAAAAAAAATTATCTTAGGCGAGATTCAAACTGACACCAAAAAAGTACGCAGCGATTCCACAACTAAAACTGCGCCCTAGACCACTCCGCCACCGAACTTGTTGGAAATTCTTTACCTGTTTCACATGATCTATGACACGGTAAAAAATCAATTAATTGAATTAATTCAATTTCTTTCCATTGTACACCATTTGGACGAATGCAGAAATGTTTAGAAACATTTAATATACATACTGAATAAAGAGGATACAAATATTCAATGTAAAAACTAGTTTTTCGTGCAAAATACGTCGACAGAATCGGTTTTTCATTTTTCCGAGTATGTTGCTGATTTCAAAAAAATATGAAACTTTTTGAGGATAATAGTTATGTTATAATGTTGTTACGGTCAAAATATAAAAGTGGTGCTCTTCCTAGTTCACTATGAAATCTGCATTTTTCTGATTTTTTGGAGGTTTTCATCTTTCGTACCCAAGCTTTACATAAAAAAAATACGAAAAAATTCTCGAACATGTGGCACAATATACTTAATATGCCAGATTTTTTTTAGAATTTTTACCCGCCACTAAGTGGGAGAAATATGCCAAAAACTGATATTTCGTTTTTTCGCCATTACTACCTCCCAGATCTAGCTAGAGGGTTGAAACTATGTGTGAAGAGGTTTTTTTGGATACCCTATCGAATGGTGCATCACAAGTCTGATTTGGTTTAAGGGCACTTTTGACCCCCTTATCCGGCTGTGCCCTTTGAATTACTTAGTATGATCAGGTGTCTGGAGTATACAATAAACGTTCCTGGAACTAATTTGAAATTGAGTTTCCTGAGCAAATTTGAGGTTATATGTGGCATGAACTCGATACAGCTTGTAACATAGTAGTGTCTTTTTACGTATAGGTACATTAAGACATTTACTGCGTTTATCCTTGATACAATTATTTACGGGTTATCCATGCCAAATCGATCACCTTCTTTCCTCATTGTCTGGGATTTTGTTCAAATTGAAATATGCTGTAGTCTATGTGAAATTATGGGGGACTTAAGACATCGTTTTGCCAATAATTAAATTGTTTAAAAATTGCAGGTAATGGAAATTTGCAAATTTTAGCGCGTTTTACGAAAAGTACCATCATAAAAGTATTTTTATCTCCGAAACTATTAAATATACAAACTTCATTTGTTTCGTTTTAATCGTAAACGTATGGCCTATTCAGATAATTTTTTTTAAGTTGAAGAAATTTGTTTTTAATACTGCAAATTATAAACAAACACTTATGTTGCAAATTGAGGTTGAAGGTCACAATTTTAAAAATCGAAAAAAATATGATCGTATTCCTTAAAGTTTTCTCTATAAAAGAAGCTTTTCTCTACTTTGATGCGGCCATCTAGTAACGTCGAAGTAATTCGTTAAAAACAACGGTGCGCCTGAACTCAAGTAGATGGGTCGCACGCTGACGTGAAGTGACGACTTGCTTTGTAGTCGCTTTGCTTATCTAGCCATATGGTACGAACACTTAATCTGTTTTACGAGTATGTAAAACAGTTAGAATGCCGATTTTTTTGCTATTGTCTGATACTACCTTAAATTTGTCTTCTGATAATTCAATTATTTTACTTAATACATTACTATTATTTGCAATATTACATGAGCAACTTTATTCACTTACCAAACTTGACTTTACGATACTGTGGACGCGGTTTATTTTTGTTAATATTCGTCTCTTAGATATTAAATTTCCACTTGTTAGCGGCGACTCTTCAACCGATGACATTAATATATTCGTGAAACTCACCACACCGACAGGGTTAATTGAAGTATTGCTTGGTGTACTACTTGAAGTGTCAGCATTTCTTGTCCCCGGACATGATACTCCAGATGGTCCTGCTTCAGCCAAAGCAGTTTCAACCGTATCCTTTTTCCTCTCGCGTTATAATTCCACAGAACACGTTATGCAAATGAATATATTTTGATCAAGATTTGGAAATGAACGGGATAGTACGTTGCTTTATTGTCAGCGTGGAAGGACATCGCAAATCAAAAATTCCTGCAAGACGTTACCAAGTTTTAAAAATACCAGGGTTTATTACTGTTCGGTCCTAATGGTGGGTTTTTTCGCGATATTGGTGCCACCCTCTTTGGACGACTACGTGTAAGTCTACAAGAAAAGAACAATTTAATATTCTTTATAGTTTCTTTCAAACTTGTTCAAATTCTTTTGTCAATATAAGCCATTAACGACATAACTGATTAAACCTAATTTAAATAGTTTCGTGTTGTATATCTCAAGGTAGCGATAAAGTAATTTCTCCAATTCTTTTAACAAAGGCACAGCATGCATCTCAAGTAAGAGAGAAACAAGCTAGTACAATTGCGATGATGGGAACAGAGTAATTGGCAAAGGGTATGTAAATATCATTCTTCTGTAGGTACAAATGACATCATTAACACGGCTGGAACACCAGTCGACTATGTTTGCAAACTTCTACAAAAGAATAAAGGGTAGAAGCGGTGCGATCATTCGATCGTCGTGTCAGCGAGCAGTCCGTCTACTCAAATTGGGGCGCACCGTTGTCTTTAACAAATTAATAACAAATTAATACTCTAAACAAGACCTTCTTTCTTGATTATCGTTTGAAACTGTTCTAGCCGGAACGATCACGTTAACATTAGCAAGGATTTCAATTTCAAGGATAATAAGCTCTTGTTCAAGATACAAGATACGTTTGTGATTTTAGACGAGCGTAGTAAATCTAAGTTCCCTATGTTCTGATGTGTTAACTGCGACCGATCTTCAATTAAATCATGGCGTGATCACCTCGAAGTGTTCTCAACACTTAGACTGTAATATGCTGCGGTAAATATATTTATTCGTCCCATAATGACAAAGTGTGCTTATAGTAATAGAACAAATACAGAAATATTTATGATATAAGGTTTTATTTATGCTACACTAGAAAATGTTTTCAGTTATAAGAAATTGAAGGTATGCTTATGTATTTTAGTAAACTATTGAAAATTGAGATTGAGATATGTTTGCGACAAAGAATAGTAGAACTTCAGATCAAGAGATCAATATTATCATAGTATATTTTATAATTTGCATTTACCAGGGACTTAAAACCGGTATAATTTTGATATCGTTATTGTGCCAGCAAGCCTATACCGAAACCGATATAGTACCGAAACCATCATAATACGGAAACCGATATTCTACCGAAACCAATATAGTACCGAAACCGATGTAGTACCGAAACCGATATTGTACCGAAACCGTTATATTACCGAAAACCAAAATAAATACCAGTATTTTCCGCTTTTCTTTCGATGACGTGGTAAGCTGATTGAAAGATTTTCCACTGAGTATTCTTAGATGTTTAAATATTTTTACAATCATCATAGAATGTGAATTATTATAACATAAAGATGCTAGTAGGGGAGAGTAGGTTAAAATGAAGCGCTTAACTTTGGAGTGTAATTATAAAAAATCAATATATGGAAATGATATGCATCTTCGCTGGAATTTTTAAGTGGACCTTAAACTATAATAATCCAGAATATTATATTAAACGTGTGTATGGCAAAGAAGAAAATCCAAAATTACCGAAAGTATTCAAATATCTGGGTCACAAAAATGGTCGAGTAAGATGGATCACTCATTTAAAAGAGATATATACATGCAAAAATCTATATTTTCTATTAAGTAGAATGTATTAACGTATGAAAAAATATAATCATATGTTTTAAATATAATCTTCATTAAGTAACATAATAAAATGTATATTATGAATATAAAATGTTAAAATGCATAATATTGAATAATTGATTTGTTCGTTAATTTACTTGTCGAAATTATAGGCCAATGCATCATCGTCCTTTTTCAATGGTCGTGCAAAATCATGAGTCGATCGCTGGCATTCGGTGCATTCATTCCATGCTAGAGTGTCGTTTTAATCTCCACCATTCATATTAGGGAAACTAAACATTTAATAATTTCACTTTATCATAAGTTAAGATATTGAGCCAATCGGCAAAATGCAATTATGGAATGAATTGCGGTACTTGGCGTTATGAATAATTTAAATATAATTTCTGAAAAATAGCCATAAAACTTAGGCAGCATCAACACAATTCCGACATCAGAAAATTTTCTAGTCTCCAACTCCTTTAACATCTTCTCTACGTCGTCTACCTCTTATTTATCTTGACATGCAGTTGAAGTACTCGGTGTATATCTCTTATTATTGTTATTAGTATTATTATGCAACATTTGATGTTTCTTCGTATTTTATGTTTATATTGCCAGGTGCGTATCAAACAATTCCCCGTTTCTATTATTTCCTGTTGCGTTAATACGATGTTAAATCGCACGACGAGATATATTGCCAAGAGAGCATCATTGTTAGATTCTTTCTCGCGCTACCGTTACCTCAATGAGCTTACATGCCAATGGCGTTTAATCTTGGCAGTTTCTTGATTGCATTGAGATATGTACGATAAAAATCTCCAATTATTATTTTCTTTTTTGTAATTTCTTGGTACCAATTCGTGTTGGAGTTAGAGAATGCACTACACCTTCAACTTGCAGCGATGTTTGTGGATGTAAATGTAGATCTGTATTGGCATTAATTACAAATATCGCAGTCGTCTTCGTTATTACAATATTCTAATTTTAATTTATCGCATCCTATGAGTTTAACAAGCTTAATTTGTACCGTTTTCGGTCTTAATTGAATAAATCTGATTATAAACGCTCGTGGTTGATAAAAGAAATCATTCCGATTAATTCATCACCCTTTCAAAGGATCACTCTGAGGGGGAGACTATACAAGAACGGGTCTACTGCTAACTCTGACTCTTACTGACTGATTGTTACACTATAGGTAGTGTTGGTGATCTTCGCTGCTGATCACCAACTCTCCTATTTTCTAAAATTGCCCGCTCATTGGTTTCTTCTCATTTTTGGCAGTCACCAATCAGCGGACCTAACTAAACGCCGACACACCTCTTTGCGCCCTTAGCGCGCTCACTTGGAGAGGGGTGACGCGGTGCTCGTGAGGGGGCGAAAACGTTTGACAACGTTGGGGAAATTCGTCTAGGTAGCGGGCCTTCGATATCTCAACCTTTACACGCTCGTGTCCAATTACCCTTCGGAATTTCCCTGTTTATGGCACGGCCACGGCTATTGAGGGACGAGAGAAGCGACTATCTAAAACTCGTAGTTTTAACTTGTAAATCACCTTCTCTCGTCAGGAAGCATATTTAACTCTAAGGGCACATGCGAACTGAAAACGAAAAATCCCAAATCTCTAAAATAGCCCTTCACGCACGTCTGTGACATAAACCGTGTTAGCAACGGGCGCTAACATTGATCTATAGATATCCCATTCGTGAGAAGAACATTTTTCTAAAATTTGTTTAATATTTAAATCAGTGTATCTATTATAAACTTCTTTAACTGCCAAAGTATTTAGTATTAATTTCGTTTCATCTACATACTGTACATTTATACTTAAAAATGAACGATCCATGCAAGTCCCTGCATCGGTCTTCAGTGATAATTATTTACCTCTAAATTTTTCCCCTTCTTGTTTCCAAAACGAATTTGCTTTACTTATAACAGCCTTACGTAATTCCTCAGAAGCAATATTTATAGGAATATGTTAAATGGAACACGATGGTATCACATTAGTATTGTTTTAGAAAGCAGTGTCATTAATTAGACTGAAAGGCCATTCGTGAATTGTTATAAAATTTTCGTATTCATCCAACACATGTTGCTTAATACGCCTACTTCCATAATTAGTACTGACGGACTGTTCTATTTCTTTATTTTTGTTCGCTTTTGATTGCGAATCATAACTGATATAAATTCAGTAACACGATTCGTAGATAAAAGAGACACCAAATTTGTTCCGAGTTTTCCATAACGGTATGCAAATGAGCCATAAAATTGTAATCAATCCTATCCAGTCCCCACATTTACTATTCAAATGATAATAACTTATTTACTTTGCCATAAGTCTTCTCGCACCTAAAGGTAATTCATGTTCACGAGTGAAGGATAAATTAATTGAAGGACAGACTACTTTGGGATTATCGTGTCATAATTTGAAGATGAAGGCAGAAATTTGTTGCAATTCTACAATATATACATATTAAAAAAACTACAGCAACAACATCACGCTATTCTATTAGCAATGTCACCTTTAAACATTAACTTTGATAAATGACATAATGTTGTGCGAGGCTTAGTAGGGAATATCCTGCCAATTTTGTTGCCGTTTCTATTCTCAGTTAAGGAAATTAATGGTGAGAGGAGAGTAACAACTTTAAAAGTCATAATCATTAAAATGTACCTAACTAGTTTTCTATACAGTTTACCAGAAGAAGAAAGTATTTAAAAACAATTCCGTTTAGAATCAATGTCTCAATTGAACCATTACCTCAATGACGTTAACGTAAAAGAATAATACGTCATTGCTGCGTTATTAGATCCACGCTCTTGTAAGTTGTCTTTCTCAAACAACGCAATTTTTACCTTAGCACATGAAAAGTTAATTAGAAAGACAAACGTTACTGATTTACGTTACGTGCCATGAACATCAACAACATTGTTTCGACTAAATTTAGAAAGAACCACCACGACCGACGAAAATGGTCATAGCGGTGACTGATCTTTGTGGACTGCTTTTGATGAATACGCGAAAATGACGAATCGAGTAGCCCTAATACAAAATAGTATACATGTAGAAGTACACACGTACTTCAGCGAAACTTTCTCGTACAGAAAACTGAATCTACATTCTACTGTACTGGGAAGAAAACGAAAGAAGTGTAAGAAAATGTTAGTATTTGTTGTGAAAGTACTTTCATATAATAATAAGCGGAAGGTGTGTTCATAGAAACTGGAGCGTTAATATATGAAAGATGAAGCAGACTTAAAGTTATTACTGTAATTAAAATACTATTTCTTGGCAGTTTATAATAATACTTAGTTTTATTAGTGCCTAGTCATGTATGATTCAATAAAAAATGAATAATTAATATATTACAGTTTTTTGAATTGTATAACTTTGGTATAATAGCCAATGGTTTGATTTTTGTGAAGTATCAAACAAGTATCGATATTTTAGTGATGTATCAAATGGGTATTGATACATTCGTAAAGTATTAATGTTACTACTCGTGGTTGATCCGATGATCGTTCGAGTCTTGGTGTGGTGCTTGCACGTATGTGCCGACTATTTCTATTTTGGTTCGAAGGACCACCCTCACGTTCGAGGGAATCAACAACGAATTACTTGACGGGTTTCTAGGGTAAAAGCGCTGCTGATCTTGTTGTGTTCCCTTCGGGGATGTGGACAAAACTCCTCGATCTTTTTTCCCGCGTATGTCTCCCAGCTCTCCCTTGGAATTGCAACTACCCGCTGATTGGCTTCTTCCAAATTTTGGAAAGATCCAATCAGCGAGCCTAACTAAACCTGACCACTCCTTCCCTTACGCCCTTAGCGCGCTTCTTTGGGCAGGAGTATCACGGTATTTTCCAAGGAAGAGAGGGGAGGAAGCGCTAGAACGCGGCGGAGGTGGACGGCACATCTGGTCAACACCTGAATCGGTTTCCTTACCCCTGCATCGAGCGCGGAAACCGTTAGGTGACCGAGGGTCGTAGTTGACTGCTCGAGCCTTGAGGGTTTACAACAGGGTAATTGCTATTAAGAAATGACTTGAAATATGCGGAAAAAATTAACTAAAGCTATATACATTCTGTGACAATACCGGACCGTACCATCGGGCGAGTGTCCTCCAGATGGTAGAAAACTATATTAAGGAATTTTTAAACATGAAAGGTTTCTAAGCCCTGTCGTAAACCTCATCCAAGCGACTGGCTCGAACAATTAAACAGGTATCGATAACTTCGTAGAGGTGTCAAGCAGATATCGATGCATTTTCGCAAGTATCTGTGGAGTGATATATCTACATATTATTGGTAGGTGTTGGTGGGTACCCGACATTTCAAGTTTGGGTCGTATCAGATATTTTTCTCGGGTTCAAGTCGTTACACGAAAGTCCGTAATACTCGAGCACCCAAAATTTTCGAGTGAACCCGACATCAAAGTAGAATCGAGTAGTAGTGGGATCGAGCCCAGAACCCGTAAATTTATTATATTTTGGTACCCGAATATTATATTCCGGGTAGAGTTATTCTTCAATCGGATTTTACACTGATTCTGTCAGATCCGTAAATGTTTTTGCATTCTATGTAAGTAAATTCAAAATTTGAAAATACGCAAGTAAACAAAACACTTCATAATATATTGTATGGAAGCTATTTCGCTTTGAATTACTGTTACAAATTCACAATTATTTAAGTATTCATTTAACAGAATTGCAAATGAGTTGTGTTAATTATGTCGTTGAGTAAATATGGATTCAATACCCTTATTACCCCTGATTTATTGTCATCGACAGTGAAAGTAATGTCGTAAATGCCTTTCAATTTAATCAAAATCGAAGGAAGAATAAGTGTAAAATCCGATTGGAAAAACATCCGAGACGCGATATAATATTCGGGTACCTGAATGTTATATATTTTCGGGTTCTCGACTCGATACAAGCACGAGCCGTTCTGACTTCGATGCTGAGTATCCGCCCGCCTCTAATTATTTGGGGGTTGAGGGCTTGAGGGGCACGCCGTTACACCTCGCCATTAATCAGCGCGACTTTGCCTTTGTTCTCGGACAAACAATAAGTAGAAAACGTGTGACTTTGTGAGAAACTTGTGTTTCGTCGTGAAACGGGCACGATATAGTCAGCAAACGTCGTAAAGTAATCTAAATTAGAAAATAATTTATAATTTTTACCTATCCGTGACTAACTGGCAACCCGTTATTTTTGTATTCAAATTTGTATCGGTTAGGTTTTCTCCCACCTCAGAACACACACCTTTAGGCAAAAATATTAGTAAGCTCACAGAGGCATGTAGGTCCAAGGGTTTTGATTGTGTAAAGTTTTTAATTGTACGAAATCATCAAGCGAGAAACATCAAGTCCGAACTTCACTTGCAAATATAATTAACAATAAAGTAGAGTATTGCCAGTGCTTATCCATAAATTATTTATAATTCTTAATGGTTCAACACTCACATATGGGCCTCTACACTACAGTAAGGCATCGATTCTTATTGAAGTCCTTTATATTTATCGATACTGAACCAAAAGTTACAAATTGGTATTGATACAATTGATACTGACATATGTTTTAACACGAATTATAGCACGTAGGTGCCAAATACAATTAATACTTCTTCAATACTTCTGCTTAGTGCTTCTGAAAAGGAGTTAGTGCCAAGGCGATATTTTTATTAAAGTACTAAAAGACGTTAAATGTTTTACGAAAATATTGTAGCTATGAAGTAGAAATGAATGCCATGGACAGAACTGCCAAATTATTCAAGTACTTTATGATGTGTAAAAAATCTGAAAATACGAGGTACCTGAGTTGACTACTGATTTACTATTATTATTAAAACGATTTCAAATTTTCTCAAGTCACTGAAGATTTGTACTATTCTCATTTGTATCAAACTATTAATAAAAGCTGATCGTGATACACGTGTACTGACTTAAGTTCCGAGATTCTCTGTGCTTTTAAGTGCTTTGATTTTATTATCAATCATTTCAAAATTTCATAGGTACTGACTATTTAGAAAAGTACTTTTTGGTATAAATTATATTACTTATGTACTGAATTAAAATGTAAGTACTGTTTCTGCATCACATCGTATTGTTAGTGATCTATAATAGTTTATAAAGTCAAAGTTTTAGTCAAGATGTGTGTATACTCTAAACGCATTAAAAAAATAAAATAGTATACTACTTTATTATTTAATTGCGTATTTTTCGTTTACAGTACATCACAGTATTTTTACCTAGTCTTATTATCAATCTTCAACAAAATGTCTCATAATTATAAGAAAATAATAACACTGCAATTGTGAAATAATTAGAACACAAAGGTGACTATTTTACATTGTTTGCCCTAGAGAGCGATGAATCCCACTGTTATAGCGGGCTGCATCAGATACAGTAACCAGTTTTATCCAAGCAGAATTGTGTGTGTGAAATATATGTATGTATTTATAATCGCAATTTTGATTACTCTTCTTTATCATTAAAAATTAGATGTTAGTTAGTAAATAAATTTTTCCAATAAACTGCACCCTGAGCTTCGCTTTTACTTGATTAAAGTTATGAAATTTTATTCTTGAGGTTCCAGTTACATTTTAGTTTCTTCTATACTACACAAATTTAGGATACATTGTTACCACGGAAGCCTCTTGATTTGCGTTTCTATAGAAAATTGTTTTATTGCAGACCTGTACACTAGCATAGTACTAATTACCACCATATTCTTTATTGCAATTTTTTACCTTAATATGCATACTCTTAATCACCGAACAAGAGTAAATAAGTCCTCTTCGAGCTGGCAGCTTTTATATGGTTTTTAATTTTGTTTCAACGCGTGTTTTCGTCTGATCTCCTATCACAATATCTAATAAACATAAATTGAATATCGTAATTTCATAATTTTAATTTACTTGCTCATAAATAATGATAAAATACGATTTTATTATTTATGGTATCAATCACCTTTGTAGTTGCCATTAAATTCGAATTAATTAGTGTTAATACAACAGTAAGTGTTACGTGTAGGCGTGTTCAAATAAGAATAATAATTTGACGTTATGAAGCAGGAAAGGCAATAGAATTTGGATTATTATACTAAATTATTTGAAGATTTTGGCTTCAACTAATAATAAATAATACATTTAAAATAATAAAAAATATATTTATAAGAAACAAATGATAATAATAAATTTGTCTACTCCCCTACCGGCTCTTAATATTGCAGTTGTTAATTATATTTGGAGGCTGATAGTCTTGTCTGGAAATAAAGGTTGGAAAGAATTTAAATTAGATGTAGATTGATATAAAGTTCAAATAACATATATTCCGAATAACAATTTGGAAAATAGAAATTATAATGAACTGCAAAATGGTATTTCAACAGAAATATACATGTGCCGAAATAAAAATACATAACATGAAATTTGCGTTTGGCAATGGAAGAATTATGAATATAAACTGAGCAACGATAAATTTGGGAAATCCCATAATGACTACGCATTGATTATCATTACTTGTTGAACACAATATTGCATAGTGAAGAAATGGAACTCACCGAATTACAAATTGATAATCTGATTATTAGTCTATAATCAATTATATGTGAGAACCTTGTTTCGCTCAGCTTCTTATAGGTATTTGCCTGACAGGCCTTCCTCACTGGAGAAAAGATAAATGTATTAACAGTTGAAATTCAAATGTAAAAGTGAATTTATAAGACTATTTTTTCGTACTTTTACGACAAAGAAGTAAAAATACTCAAAACAATAGGATCACTGAAAATAAGTAAAATAGTAAGAATACTGGAATAATTAGATATACAATGAAAATACACGAAATAGTAAGAGTACAAAAATTAATTAGAATACGTGACACTGAATCATTTATTACTTCAAGTTGCACACGACTTGTAACAAACTCTATTTCACGATCAATCTTTCACACCACGTACTACCCGATCACGCACCTCGCGACTTTCCGATCAGAGGTCCAAACTGGTAGTATAATAGTTTCGGCCATCCGACAATGAGTTGGATAATCCCATCCTCGAGGAACTTTGCTAGAATTATTTATGATTTGTAACGAATCGGAACAGTCGGAAGGTACCGCAAGGAGAAGTGTTCTCGTGGTCTCTTTTGCTCTACCTCCAATGAAGAGGACTAACGCAATTATAGCATGTTCACGCTCCGGTTTACAGTAATACATTATGACCAACACAGGACTCACACCGAATGTACTATAGGCGTTGCAGACGCTACGAAAATGCATTATTGACAGATTTTAATTTACTGAAGGCTTTACTATTGGTTGCGACTTCAATCAAATTCGAAGTGATCCGTAGGAAATATTGGGTTCTCTTATATACATACTGTTAAAAGATGATGCATTTACCCGAAATTATTTATCGGTCACGAAACACGAGTTTGGTTGGTGTACGTGTCTAATTATAGTTTTAGCTCGTATACGTGTCGAACAATGACTACGACGACAACTTTCATTGTTTTCGGCCTTGTCGTGAGTCATCGTCGTGTACACGCAGAGTCGATTGAGCCTCCTCCGATTTGAAAAGCCTATTCGAGAATGCGCTGGACGCGAGAGCATTAGAGAGGGGGAAGAAGAGTTAGACAAACAAGGATAGTAAATTAACGCTATTTAAGGCGGTAGTCCCCAATGGCGGCCAGGCATGTCAGAGAGTTGACTTTACCGACAAAATGGGCCAAAAATATGGGTTTGCCTGATACAACTTTTCGTCCTTATATGAGAGAAGTTTGGCTCGAAATAGGGCTCATTCGAAAGAGGAGGCTTCAACGCAACGTGGTCAGGTAGTCTTGTGGTCAAATTATGTTGATATATAATAATATGAGCGTTGTAAAGCGGAGCAAAAAATGACAGCTCGACAGCCGTCGAATCTAAGCATTTTTTTGATACGGAGAGAATGATCTGCATGAAATGAATACCTGACCACGTCGCGTTGAAGTCTCCCCTTTCGAATGAGCTATCGTGCGACTCAAAATCTTCTCATATAAGGACGAAAAGTTGTATCGCGTAAAGACATGCGTTTTCGGATGAATTCGCCATATTGACGATAAAACAGAGCAAAATACGTATCAAGTTCAGTTCAGCTGTTATGCACGAGGGGCGCCTAATCATAAAGACCAAATGAGAATTGGCTGGGACTGGAGGAGTAGTTCGATGTACCACTACATTGAACTCTGCCTATCCGTGTGTCGCCGACGCTTTCCTCCTGTAAAAAATGACCGCACATTTTGCCGTGCGCCCGGCAAGCGGCACCGCGATTAGTTTACGGAAAAGCAAAACAAGCAGCGATACCTTTTAGACGCAACGCAACGCAGCGCGTCCACGACGCACGCATAGGCAGAATTCAATTTAGTCGTACCATAATTTTTTTACATTTTGAAAAGTAATATGTATGGTAACATGTTGGAGAAAGTTTTCGGATTTTTTTACCGCAAAACTTAGGTATAACATATGGAAAACTCTACACTAATATGAAAAATGCAGATTTCGTTGTGAAGCTGTAAAAGTACTATTTTTATATTTTTATGGTAACAACATATTATTATAGCAATTATCCCCAATTTTTTTAGATTTTTTGGAAAAGTGAACCGTAGTTATAAAAATCAAAAACCAATCTTTTTGAAATATTCGCGCGAAAAAGCAATCTTCACTTTACATTTTTAGATGATCTTTATGCAGTGACTGCGTTACGTGATTTTTAATATTTCTATATTCGGAAGAACAATATATAGAGCCGACTCTCGATTATCCGGCCCCTGCAGGACCAGAGCTCGGCCGGATAAACAAATGACCAGTTAATCTTGCAGCATGTTTTATAGATTGTTATGTTTATAGTAAAAAATTAATATTAAATATATTAATAATGTTTAATATTTATACACACGTATGTACATACGGTCCATATATACAATCATACCATCTCAATATAATATAATGCTACATAATATGTATGTACATATGTGATATTTGTTTAATGTCATTTTTTACAAAAAAGTTGCTAATTTTTTATGTTTCTGTTATTTCATTTCGTTCGTTAATGTGATGTCACGCTACTTTCTCAAAAATGATATGTCAATTGCTAATGAATCTTCTTCCTGTTCACCATACTTCGTCGCAGTTACAAGTGCAATTTTTCCTTCTGCGCGACTCACTTTCTTATCTCTATCTATACTCTAAGAAGTGCGGAATACTGTACTCAGAGATTTAGTGCGAATGGAAAAAAAATTAATATGAAGATACGTATTTAAACAATTACAAATACATGTGACAATAATTACGCAAGAAAGTGAATAATTACAGAATATTTCATATCAACAAAAATGTGGCCGGATAAAACGGAGGCCGGTTCAAATACGGCTGGGTAATCGGGAGTCTATTGTAAATAGAAGTTGTAAATTCAGTTAACTGAAACTATTTCATATATTTATATTTTGAAGTTTGAAAGATTATTTTAATGATTGGATTGGCAGAGTGACTACGGGTTCAGACTGTAAACCCATACTTAACATTTTCGTCATAAGTTCGTTATTCATTTATTCGTAACTATACAATATGCCAATAAGTGGCAATAATTGCAAAACATGTTAATGTAATTTTAAGAATATTTTATTCTGAAGTATACGCAGAAATAATTTCGGAGCACATTTTACGTGATTATCTCTCTAGCCGCGGATTCTTCCACTTACGAGCATTACTTAGTATTTGCTAGATCAAATAAATGTATGAAATGACACCACACACCTGTACTTCAATCCAACCATATTTATTAACGATAAGTACTATTGAAATAGATTTCTTTTATTTATTAGGTGTCAGAGAAGCTAAATGATTCTATAATTAACAAATCATATGAATAGTAAATCTATGGAAACAAACTGAATTGTCATGTAGTTATGAACTAAAAAAAGAAATATAGGGAAGAAAGATTAATTTGTGCGCAGCACGAACTCACGACCAAAATAACCAATATAAGATTCACAGGCAGAACCTATAACCACTCTGCCAATGTATTTAGTAAAATCATTCTTTCTATTTTAAGATATAGTGTGGGGAAATAGTGCTAGTTGACTGAATCTATTATTTTTGTTATCTATATATTATTCTTCCAGATGTAGAACTATTAAAAATCACGTACGGTATTCACTGCATGGAAAACATAAGAATTTAAAGTAAGGAATGCATTTTCGCGCGAAATACCTCGGCAAAATTGATTTTTAATTTTTTTAACTACAACGCACAATTCCAAAAAATCTGAAAGATATTGGGGACAATAGATATAATAATATGTTGTTATCGTAAAAATATAAAAGTAGTGTTCTTACAACTTCACTACGAAATCTGCATTTTTCAGATTCTTTTAGGGTTTTCCATTTTGTACACCTAAACTTTGTAATAAAAAAATCCGAAAAAATTCTCTAATATATATCATTATATTTCTAATATGTCAGATTTTTCCCAGAATTTTTGTTTGCCATTAAATGGGACAAATATGGCAAAAACTGATATTTCATTTCTTCCCCATTACTACCCCCCAGATCGAGATAGAGGATTGAAACTTGGTGCGAAAGCTTTTCTTTGGCTAAGTTATCAAATGATACATCAAAAGTCTAATTTGGTTCAAGGGCAGTTATGACCCCCTTATCCGGCTATACTATTTAACTTGTGCGGGGCGCGAACAGGCGACCAAAATATTTCATACGGATTTCATTGTCGAACCGCAAAGCACTCTCATGCTATCGTTGCGTTGAATTGTCACGGCGGCAATGCGGCAACCCTGTCTATGATTTTTGGCAACGCTGCTGCCTCTTGACGATTTCTCCCCTTGCCCCGATGACGCACAATAAACAGCTGTGAATTACTCTACGCTTTCGTGAAGGAAAACGATAGTGGCTCCGCCTCGTATTCGTCGGGCAGCCACGTGCTTCTAGGAAATGATCTTACTGTAACGAAATCTACCATGCCTACGAAATCTGTGACGTCACGCGAGGGGACTACCGCCTTAAGGCCCCTCGCGTGACGTCACAGATTTCGTAGGCATGGTAGATTTCGTTACAGTAAGATCATTTTTTACAAGCATGTGGCTGCCGGACGAATACGAGGTGGAGCCACTATCGTTTTCCTTCACGAAAGCGTAGAGTAATTCTCAGCTGTTTATTGTGCGTCATCGGGGCAAGGGGAGAAATCGTCAAGAGGCAGCAGCGTTGCCAAAAATCATAGACAGGGTTGCCGCATTGCCGCCGTGACAATTCAACGCAACGATAGCATGAGAGTGATTTGCGGTCCGACAATGAAATCCGTACGAAATATTTTGGTCGCCAGTTCGCGCCCCGCAAAAGTTAAATAGTATAGCCGAATAAGGGGGTCATAACTGCCCTTGAACCAAATTAGACTTTTGATGTACCATTTGATAACATAGCCAAAGAAAAGCTTTCGCACCAAGTTTCAATCGTCTATCTCGATCTGGGGGGTAGTAATGGGGAAGAAATGAAATATCAGTTTTTGCCATATTTATCCCATTTAATGGCAAGCAAAAATTCTGAGAAAAATCTGACATATTAGAAATATGATGATATATATTAGTGAATTTTTTCGGATTTTTTTATTGCACAGTTTAGGTGTACAAAATGGAAAACCCTAAAAGAATCTGAAAAATGCAGATTTCGTAGTGAAGTTGTAAGAACACTACTTTTACATTTTTACGATAACAACATATTATTATATCTATTGTCCCCAATATCTTTCAGATTTTTTGGAATTATGCGTTGTAGTTAAAAAAATTAAAAATCAATTTTGCCGAGGTATTTCGCGCGAAAATGCATTCCTTACTTTAAATTCTTATGTTTTCCATGCAGTGAATACCGTACGTGATTTTTAATAGTTCTACATCTGGAAGAATAATATATAGATAACAAAAATAATAGATTCAGTCAACTAGCACTATTTCCCCACACTATATCTTAAAATAGAAAGAATGATTTTACTAAATACATTGGCAGAGTGGTTATAGGTTCTGCCTGTGAATCTTATATTGGTTATTTTGGTCGTGAGTTCGTGCTGCGCACAAATTAATCTTTCTTCCCTATATTTCTTTTTTTAGTTCATAACTACATGACAATTCAGTTTGTTTCCATAGATTTACTATTCATATGATTTGTTAATTATAGAATCATTTAGCTTCTCTGACACCTAATAAATAAAAGAAATCTATTTCAATAGTACTTATCGTTAATAAATATGGTTGGATTGAAGTACAGGTGTGTGGTGTCATTTCATACATTTATTTGATCTAGCAAATACTAAGTAATACTCGTAAGTAGAAGAATCCGCGGCTAGAGAGATAATCACGTAAAATGTGCTCCGAAATTATTTCTGCGTATACTTCAGAATAAAATATTCTTAAAATTACATTAACATATTTTGCAATTATTGCCACTTATTGGCATATTGTATAGTTACGAATAAATGAATAACGAACTTATGACGAAAATGTTAAGTATGGGTTTACAGTCTGAACTCGTAGTCACTCTGCCAATCCAATCATTAAAATAATCTTTCAAACTTCAAAATATAAATATATGAAATAGTTTCAGTTAACTGAATTTACAACTTCTATTTACAATAGACTCTCGATTATCCAGCCCTATTTGAACCGGCCTCCGTTTTTTCCGGCCACATTTTTGTTGATATGAAATATTCTGTAATTATTCACTTTCTTGCGTAATTATTGTCACATGTATTTGTAATTGTTTAAATACGTATCTTCATATTAATTTTTTTTCCATTCGCACTAAATCTCTGAGTACAGTATTCCGCACTTCTGAGAGTATAGATAGAGATAAGAAAGTGAGTCGCGCAGAAGGAAAAATTGCACTTGTAACTGCGACGAAGTATGGTGAACAGGAAGAAGATTCATTAGCAATTGACATATCATTTTTGAGAAAGTAGCGTGACATCACATTAACGAACGAAATGAAATAACAGAAACATAAAAAATTAGCAACTTTTTTGTAAAAAATGACATTAAACAAATATCACATATGTACATACATATTATGTAGCATTATATTATATTGAGATGGTATGATTGTATATATGGACCGTATGTACATACGTGTGTATAAATATTAAACATTATTAATATATTTAATATTAATTTTTTACTATAAACATAACAATCTATAAAACATGCTGCAAGATTAACTGGTCATTTGGTTATCCGGCCGAGCTCTGGTCCTGCAGGGGCCGGATAATCGAGAGTCGGCTCTATATATTGTTCTTCCGAATATAGAAATATTAAAAATCACGTAACGCAGTCACTGCATAAAGATCATATAAAAATGTAAAGTGAAGATTGCTTTTTCGCGCGAATATTTCAAAAAGATTGGTTTTTGATTTTTATAACTACGGTTCACTTTTCCAAAAAATCTAAAAAAATTGGGGATAATTGCTATAATAATATGTTGTTACCATAAAAATATAAAAATAGTACTTTTACAGCTTCACAACGAAATCTGCATTTTTCATATTAGTGTAGAGTTTTCCATATGTTATACCTAAGTTTTGCGGTAAAAAAATCCGAAAACTTTCTCCAACATGTTACCACACATATTACTTTTCAAAATGTAAAAAAATTATGGTACGACTAAATTGAATTCTGCCTATGCGTGTGTCGTGAACGCGCTGCGTTGCGTTGCGTCTAAAAGGTATCGCTGCTTGTTTTGCTTTTCCGTAAACAAATCGCGGTGCCGCTTGCCGGGCGCCCGGCAAAACGTGCGGCAATCTTTTACAGGAGGAAAGTGACGGCGACACACGGATAGGCAGAGTTCAATGTAGTGGTACATCGAACTACTCCTCCAGTCCCAGCCAATTCTCATTTGGTCTTTATGATTAGGCGCCCCTCGTGCGTAACAGCTGAACTGAACTTGATACGTATTTTGCTCTGTTTTATCGTCAATATGGCGAATTCATCCGAAAACGCATGCCTTTACGCGATACAACTTTTCGTCCTTATATGAGAAGCTTTTGAGTCGCACGATAGCTCATTCGAAAGGGGAGACTTCAACGCGACGTGGTTAGGTATTCATTTCATGCAGATCATTCTCTTCGTATCAAAAAAATGCTTAGATTAGACGGCTGTCGAGCTGTCATTTTTTGCTCCGCTTTACAACGCTCATATTATTACATATCAACATAATTTGACCACAAGACTACCTGACCACGTTGCGTTGAAGCCTCCTCTTTCGAATGAGCCCTATTTCGAGCCAAAATTCTCTCATAAAAGGACGAAAAGTTGTATCAGGCAAACCCATATTTTTGGCCCATTTTGTCGGTAAAGTCAACTCTCTGACATGCCTGGCCGCCATTGGGGACTACCGCCTTAAGGCGGTAGTTCCAGGCATGGCAGAGAGTTGACTTTACCGACAAAATGGGCCAAAAATATGGGTTTGCGCGAAACAACTTTTCGTCCTTATAAAGGAGAATTTGGTGTCGAAATATGTCTCATTCGAAAGGGGAGGGTTCAGCGCGGTTCGGTCAGGTAGTCTTGTGATCAAATTATGTTGATATGTAGTAATATAGGCGTTGTAATGTGGAGCAAAAATCGACGGCTTGATAGTCATCGTATCTAAGCATTTTTTTGGTACGGAGAGAATGATCTGCATGAAATGAATACCTGACCGACACGCGCTGAAGCTTTTTCTTTCGAATGAACTATCATTCGAATCAAAAGCTTCTCATATAACGACGAAAAGTTGTTTCGCGTAAAGGCATGCTTTCTCGGATGACGTCGCCATATTGACGATAAAACAGAGCAAAATACGTATCAAGTTTAGTTCAGCTGTTATGCACGAGGGGCGCCTAGTCATCCAGACAAAATGACAGTTGGCTGCGAGTATAGGAGTAGCTCCATGTACCACTATATTCAACCTCGCCTGTACGTGCGTCGTCGACGCTTTCTGCCTACAACAGATTGTTGCGCGTTTGTTTTCCGCCCGGCAAACGACACCGCGATATATTTATAGAAAAGCAAATCAAGCAGCGATGCCTTTTAGACGCAACTCAACGCAACGCGTCCACGACACTCGCATAGGCGGAGTTCAATGTAGCTGTATCATCGTTTCCTTTTACATTTTGAAAAGTAATATGTATGGGAACATATACTGGAGAATATTTTCGGATTTTTTTCCTGCAAAACTTAGGTGTAACATATGAAAATATCTAGAGTAATCTGAAAAATGCAGATTTCGTAGTGAAGCTGTAAAAGTACTACTGTTATATTTTTATGGTAACAATATATTATTATAACTATTACCCCCAATTTTTTAGATTTATTGGAAAAGTAAACCGTAGTTATAAAAATCAAAAACCAATCTTTTTGATATTTTTCAAGCAAAAAAGCAATCTTCACTTTAAATTGATATATGTTCTTTATGCAGTGACAGCATTACGTGATTTTTAATATTTCTACATTCGGAAGAACAATATACACATATACAGCAGACTCTCGACTCTCCGGCCCCTGCGGGGCGAGATCTCGGCCGGATAAACTAATGGCCAGTTAATCTGGCAGCATGCTTTATAGATTGTTATGTTTATACCAAAAAATTAATATTAAGTATATTGATAATGTTTAATATTTATACACACGTCTGAACATACGGTACATATATACAATCGCACCATCTCAATATAATATAATGCTACGTAATATGTATGTAGTATTTGTTTAATTTCATCTTTCACAAAAAACTTGGTAATCTTTTCTGTTTCTTTTATTTCGTTTCTTTCGTTAATGTGATGTCACGCCACTTTCTCAAAAATGATATGTCAGTTGCTGATGAATCTTCTTCCTGTTCAAGATACTCCGTCGCACTTACAAGTGCAATCTTTCCTTTTGCTGACTCACTTTCTCATCCCTATCTATATTTTAAGAAGTGCGGAATACTGTACTCAGAGATTTAGTACGAATGGAAAAAAAATTAATATGAGGTTGCGTATTTAAACAATTACAAATACATGTGACAATAATTACGCAAGAAAGTGAATAATTACAAAATATTTCATATCAACAAAAATGTGGTCGGATGAAACGGAGGCCGGTTCAAATGGGGCTGGATAATCGGGAGTCTATTGTAAATAGTAGTTGTAAATTCAGTTAACTGAAACTATTTCACATATTTATATTTTAAAGTTGGAAAGATAATTTTAATGATTGGATTGGCAGCGTGACTACGTATTCAGACTGTAAACCCATACTTAACATTTTGGTCATAAGTTCGTGATTCGTTTATTCGTAACTATACAATATGCCAATAAGTGGCAATAATTTCAAAATATGTTAAAGAAATTTTAAGAATATTTTACTCTGAAATATACGAACAGATAATTTCGGAGTACGTTTTATGCGATTGTCTCTCTAGCCACGGATTCTTCTACTTACGAGTATTACTTAGCATTTTCTAGATCCTTTAAATGTATGAAATGACACCGCGCACCTGTACTTCAATCCAACCATATTTATTAACGATAAGTAATATTGAAATAGATTTCTTTTATTTATTAGGCGTCAGCGAAGCTAAATGATTCTATAATTAACAAATCATATCAATAGTAAATCTATTGGTGGAAACTGATTTGTCATGCAGTTATGAATCAAAAGAAAAATGTGGTAAAAGAGAATTAATTTGTGCGCGGAGCGAACTCACGGCCAAAATAATTAGTATGGGATTTTCAGTCAGACCCCATAACTACTCTGCCAATCTATTCACTGAAATTGTTCTTCCTATTTCAAGATATACTGGTGGTAAATAGTGTTAGTTGACTGAATCTATTATTTTTGTTATCTATATGTTATTCTTCCTGATGTAGAACTATTAAAAATCACGTACGGTACTCACTGCATGAAAAACAAAAATTTACAGTAAGTATTGCTTTTTCGCGGGAAATACCTCGACAAAATTGATTTTTAATTTTTTCAACTACATCGCACAATTCCAAAAAATCTGAAAGATTTTGGGGACAAAAGTTATAATAATACGTTGTTATCGTAAAAATATAAAAGTAGTTCTCTTGCAACTTCACTACGAAATCTGCATTTTTCAGATTTTTTAGGGTTTTTCATTTTGTACACCTAAAGTCTGCGATAAGAAAATCTGGAGAAATTCTTTGAACATATATCACTACATTTCCAATATTTCAGATTTTTCTCAGAATTTTTGCTTGCCATTAAGTAGGACAAACATGGCAAAAACTGATATTTCATTTCGTCCCCATTACTACCCCCTCAATCGAGATAGAGGATTGAAACTTGGTGTGAAAGCTTTTCTTTGGCTAAGTTATCAAATGGTACATCAAAAGTCTAACTTGGTTCAAGGGCACTTTTGACCCCTTTATCCGACTGTACCTTTTAACTTGCGCGGGGCGCGAACTTGCGACAAAAATATTTCGTACGGATATCATAGTCGGACCACCAACCGGTCTCATGCTATCGTTACGATGAATTGTCTCACTGGCAATGCGGCAACGCTGTCTCCGATTCTTGGCAACGTTGCTGCCTTGAGACGATTTCACCCCTTGCCCCGCTGTCGCACAATAACCAGCTGTGAATTACTTTACGCATTCGTGAAAAAAATCGAAAGTGGCTCCGCCTCAGGCAGCTACATGCTTGTAGGTAATGATCTTTCTATAACGAAATCTACCATGCCTACGAAATTTGTGACGTCACGTGTTGGGACTACCGCCTTAAGGGGGTAGTCCCAACACGTGACGTCACAAATTTCGTAGGCATGGTAGATTTCGTTACAGTAAGGTCATTTCCTACAAGCATGTAGCTGCCCGACGAATACGCGGCGGAGCCACTATCGTTTTCCTTCACGAAAGCGTAGAGTAATTCGCAGCTGTTTATTACGCGATGGCGGGGCAAGGGGGGAAATCGTCTCAAGGCAGCAGCGTTGCCATGAATCAACGGCGGTGTTTCCGCGTTGCCGCCGTGACAATTCGTCGTAATGATTGCACGACAGCGGTTTATGGTTCGACTGTGAAGTCCACACGAAATGGTTTGGTTGCATGTTCTCGCCCCACACAAGTTAAATTTTTTTCTCTAAGTTTTTTTTTCAATTTTTGACTACATGATAATATTGTTTCCGTCTACAGTTTTACTATTCATTTACCTTGTTAATTAAAGAATTATTTAGATTCTTCGACACCTAATAAATAAATAAACTTTAATTCAATAGTACTTATCAGTAATAAATGGAGTTGACTTGAAGTAAAAGTACATTGCATCATTCCATATATTTATTTGATCTAGGAAATGCGAAGTAATACCCATAAGTAGAAGAATTCGTAGCTACAGAAACGATTGTGTAAAATATACTCTTAAATTATTTCTGTGTATACTTCAGAGTAACATATTTTTAAAATATCTTTCACATGTTTTTAAATTATTGTTACGTATTTGCATATTGTATAGTTAAGGATTGAAAAAAATGTAAGAGAAAAAAATTGCGCTTGTGCAAGGCACGAACTTATGACCAAAATATTTAGTACGTGTTTTACAGTTTGACACCATAGTCACTCTGCCAATGTAACCATTGAAATCAATTTTCTAACTTCGAAATATAGTCATGTGAAATAGCTTCAGATAAACGATAAAGAAAGTCATCGAACTTAAAAATTCTGAAACTCGATGCACAAGTAAGTACTGTAGGACCAAGTAATACTAATCTATCTTTCGTCGGTGTTAATTATCATTTTTAGGGGGTGAAATCAATCCCCAAAGTTTTAGCATTTCTTAGTTTTCTCAGTATAACTTTATAATGGTGAGAGATAGGACAAAACTTCAAAAGAATAAATTATTCAGTTTTCTTATAATCTACAACCCAGCAGCAATAAAAGTTATCCCTATCGTCCAATTTGTTTTAAAGAAACAACTTATTTGTATTTGTGCATAACGGTAAATTATAGAAATGATTATTATATACTAAAAAGTTTCTATTTTGAGCGATTTAACGAAATATAAAATGAAATAATTTGTTTGTTTGCGTCGTTGTTAAAAACAATTAATTACCGTTATACGCATCTTGATATGTTTATGGTCGATTCGTCATTCTATTTGCATTTCTCACGCCAAAATATGTATTTTCTATTATACTTCATGGTCGAATATGTGTTCTATACTTAAAAATTTATATAAAAAATTGTATTACACGTGTACATGAAATATAATGCAAAAACGCCTATTCTCGAGTGATTATCGCGATCAGCCTCTCCCACATATCAAATATTGCTTTATTTCTTACATATTTCTTTAGCTAGTTAATGCAAACATTTTCTGAATATACATATACATGTTCAGTATGGGTGAACAGCTGTCTGCTCGTTTGAGAGGGAGATCCTGATCGTGGTGGTTCCGAATAATCACCCGAGAACAGGCGTTGCAAAAAGTTCCATATACACGAGCAATAAATTTTTTTAAGTATATCTTTCAAAATGAAATATATACTAGACCTTCAAATATGATAGAACACACCTACTTTATGCTGAAAGATACAAACACAGTGATGAGTCGAACAAAAACGTAGGCATTTACGAATAACGGTAATTAATTGTTTTTAACAACGACATAAACAAAAAAATGATTTTATTTTATACTCCTTTAGATCGTCCAAAATGAATACTTTTTGTTATATAATATAACCATTTCTATAATTTACCGTTATGCAATACAAAACGGAGAATGTGTGTATTTAAAACAAATTGCACTATGAGCATACCTTTTATCGCAGTGGGGTTGTAGAACATGAAAAAGTGAACCATACACCCCTTTCAAGTTTTGTCCTATCCGTTATCATTACAAAATTATACTCAAAAATATAAAAAAAGAACTAAAACTTTGGGGGTTGATTTCACTCTCTAAAAGTGAAAATTAGCACCAACGGAAAATAGCTTTGTGTTACTGGGGACCGATCCTACTTGTTTACCGAGTTTCAGAATTTGTGAGTTTGGTATCTTCCTTCGTGTATCTACAACTTTTTCTGTTTATGTATTTTCCTTCCGAATGTCGAAATATTAAAAATCACGTGCGCTACTCACTGCATAACGGGCATATAAAAATTTGAAGTAACGGTCTTTTTTTCGCGTTAAACACCTTGAAAAAGTTGGTTTTTGATTCTTTGAACCACGGTGCACTTATTCAGAAAATAAAAAAAATTGGCGATAATAGTGTGTTATTACGATAAAAGTATAAAAATAGTGCTCTTACAACTTCATTACGAAATATGCATTTTCCAGATTTTTATAGGATTTTTCTTTTTTTACACCAAAGTTTTGCAGCAAAAAAATTCGAAAATTTTCTTCAACATATATTACCATATATCACTTTTCAAAATATAAAAAAAATGATTGTACAACTACATTGTATTCTGTCTATAAGTGTGCGGGGGACGCGTTGCGTCTACAAGACAGCGCGGTTCGCTTCGCTTTTCTGTGCATAAACATATCGCGGTGCCGCTTGCTGGGCTCAAAACAAAACGAGGTGCGAGCTATGGCAGTGGCGAAAAGCGTGACGTCACACGTATAGACAGGCTTCAATGTGTAGTAGTACAGCGAGCTGCTGCTACACTCGCGCCAACTCTCATTGGGTCTTTCCGATTAGGCGCCTCCTCGCGGAGAACAGCTGAACTAAAGTTTACACGTTTTTGCTCTGTATCATCATCAATATGGCGAAATCACACGGGAAAGCCTGCTTTTGCGGGGTTCGACCTTTCGTTCTTGTATGAGAAGATTCTGCGTCGAACGATAGCTCATTTGAAAGGGGAGGCTTCAATGCAGTGCGCTCTGGTCCTCATTTCATTGAGAACATTCTCTTAGTATACGAAAATTGCTTAGATTCGGCGACTGTCTAGCTGTAAATTTTTGCTCCACATTCCCATGCTCATATTATTGAGCATCAACATAATCGGATCAAATGACGACCAGAGCGCGCTGCATTGAAGCTTCCTCTTTCGAATGAGCCGTATTTCGACCCAAAATTCTCTTATATGAGGACGAAAAGTCGAACCCCGCAAACCCATATTTTTGGCTCATTTTGTCGGTAAAGTCAACTGTCTGACATGCCCGGCCGCCATTGGGGACTACCGCCTTAAAGAATAAAGAAATAATGCTAGCGCTCCGACAACAGACCCTTGACGAGTTTGAAAAGAGCACAGTCAACGATGAGCTGAAACTCCGCTTCAAATCCGGTGACAATAATAAAGATACGGTGAGCTGGGTCGTTGAGGTCACACCAACGATGAGAGAAGCTCTGAGAGTGTCGAGCAGGGTTTTCATTGGTTAGTACTCCTGCCCGATTCGTGACTATATACCAGTCAGTCGGTGTTTCAAGTGTCAGGCTTTTGGACACATAGCCAAGTACTGCCGAGAGGAAAACTATACTTTGTGAGTGCGTACTTTCAGTACAGCGACAAAGTGAAGCCATACGTACGATATTTGGAATTCATCCTCAACAAACTGCAAGGGCGGAATGTTATAATATGCGCGGACTTCAACTCAAGGTCGGATCTCTGGTACAGTGACAGTACGAACGACAGAGGAGAGATATTAGAGTACCTTATAGCACAGCATCATCTATATATTATCAATACACCCGCAGAACATCACACATTCGACAACGGCCGCGGAAAGTCAAATATTGACGTCACATTAGCCACACCCTCGTGCCATAATATAATATCAGACTGGACCGTACACCCTGCCATCACCACTAGTGACCATAATCTCACTAGCTTCCGCATAAACTCGCTTTCGAACAAGAGAGATAAACCACACGAATCCAGATATAACCTGAAACGTGCAAATTGGGAAAAATTGGACAAAATCCTTGTAACTGAGTGGAAGGAAACTCAGCCTTGCCGAAGCTCGGCCCTCAGCAGCGATGCCAAAGCAAGTGCCCTTTACATAGAGTGTGCCCTGCAATCTGCCTGCGACGCGGCAATTCCTAGAAAGACGCAGTTCCGGAAGCCAGTCCCATGGTGGGACAACGTACTCGCAGAAACCAGAAAGCGAGTTAGAAATGTCAGGCGTAAATATCAGCAAGAAACAGATGCAAGCGCAAAGGCTAACATGAAGAAACGATATAAAGCGAAATAATGCGAAAGAGGTCGTAAATATACTCACACGCTTGTGCACCCAACATAAACTGAAAATCTCGAACATAAAGTCAGAGATGCTTCTCGTAACAGGATTTATCGACATTAGGAGACCCCCGACGATCAAAGTAGATAACAAATCGCTGAAAATGCCTTCTGTCGTTCGGTACCACGGCTTACACTTTGGACCTCGGTTAAACATCACTCCTCATATTGATAAACTCACAAGGAAGGGAAAAATAATCTTTAATAAGCTGGCACACGTTGCAAAATCCAATTGGGATGTCACGTTTCATAATATGATGACTCTGTACAAAGGAGTATTTCTACCAATCACTACATACGCATCTGCAGGTTGGGCAGACCGAACAAACTTCTGGCACGAGAGGAAGTTATTGCAAGCCCAAAGACATGCTCTTATTCGTGTCACCAAGGCCTATAGAACGATTTCGACAGATGCACTTATGGTCATCGCAGGAGCTACGCCAGTTGACATCATCCTGGCGGAAAGGAGAGCACTTTACATGCTGAAGCGCAACAAAGAATTTCAATATGGCAACATGAGCTTCACACCGCAGGAAGAGACACTTCACCCAACAACATACATGTTATACAGGACTGACGTACAAAAGGAAACGATATCAATATGGCAACGAAGATGGTCACAAACAACCAAAGGCAAGCTAACATACGAATTCCTACCATCCGTTGAAGCACGCATAAGATCAACATGAATTAAACCGACACACCACACCACGCAGATACTATCAGGTCACTGCAAGATCAACGCTAAGCTTACAGAACTCAGAATCACAGACGACGACTAATGTGACTGTGGTCAAACAGACACGGCACAGCACATGATCTTCGACTGACCTCTGAACGACGTAGCTCGCCAAAAACTGATTGCTAAACTGGAAAGTGCATACATAGAATGGCCATGCACGCCTGAACGTCCAATACAGGTAGAAGCATATAAACATCCGCAAGAAATCGCAACAACATCCATCAGAGCACGAACAGACCGACAAATCCACACAAACGCTGACCCGGAATAATCAGCGAACGCAACGATGACATAAGTTCAAGGACCCACACCAACAACCCGTTCTGACGGCATGGGCGCTGACTTCCCACAGGGAATGGAGAGTGTCAGAACACACCGCGAGAGTAGTCGCAGTTATCTCGCCATGTGCGAGCCCGCATGAGACCGAGCCTTGCGCTGGCGACCCCGCCTCCTAGTGGCCCCCGCTGGAAACGTTTGGTCGACAATCTCGGAACTCGTTTGTGGTATTGCGGAACAAACGGCTAAGTGGGTCGCTTCCAGAGATGGACGGTCTTCCCTTCTGATGATCCTTAATTGGCGAAGGAGGTTTTTTTCCAAGCCTGTCGCATATAACATCTACATGCGTCAACCTTCGCAGCGGTTTAATGCCCCCAACACCTGCTGTGATGTGTACCAGCCTGGGTACGGCAGAGCCAGCATAAAGCTTCAAAGGCTCAGGTACACTCACTCTCGCCCCGTCTACTTGGAGCGCTAGCGGCGCTCCTCTACATATATATGTTACGGTAAATGTGATTAATCTGGTGATTATGTATAATTACCGGTTATCATATATAATCACCACTAAGTTTGTTAAATGTGATCAATTCTTGAATATTTATCAAATTAACCGGTGAGTTTATATAATTCCCAACTTGTAATGGCGAATGTGATAAAAGTCCGTTACTGTTCGTTATTGGCGGTCTTTGTCAATGTCGGATGCACTCTCTCTTTTTCTTACGCGGTTCCTTTGGCGAGCGCCAAACGCGCACGTGTCGCGATCGGACTTTGTCCACGATTCCGCTCGACTAGTGCCGACTCCTACAGTAGCATTTCCAATTTCGTGCCAGCTAGACGTTTTTTCGCTACCCTCTCGTATTTTCTAAAATATTGAATGGTGGCTGGTATGCTTGAGCGTTTTAACTCCAAGTTAGTTAATATTATGAACACTGTGGAAGCAAACAATGGTTTTCTGACGAAAGAATGATATGATGACTTGTTAAAAAAAGTCATAGTATATATAAATACTCTCTAGTATTGATATAAGTCCGAGCCCGAAAACGCTCCGACTCGAGCTCGAGGTTCTTGAACGTTCTCGACGCTTCTCGGCGTTTCCTCCGCGTTACCACGTGTCATCACTCCCGGCGCGCTTCAGGTGATTCTCATCGAACGGCGATCGAGGAGGCCTGTCGCCGCCTCGTTTCATTGTCACTTTACAATGGTATTATAATCCCCTCGTCCCAATACCACTCCACTTTTATCTATGATGTTTTTTCATGCCCTTCGTATCTCTGGAGTTATTTACCTAAAAGATTAGAATGGAACACCCTGTATTGTTTTCTGCACAATTAAATCGACCAATTAGGACACGATAAAAATATATTTTCCCATTTCACATTTACTTGTTACATTTATTTTCTTGTGGCACAAATCACAGGGATATGTATATTAACAAAACGGCTGGATATTGTTGACTCATCCAAAAGATCAGTAAATCAATTAGGGGACGCGTCGATGTTGCACAAATCAATTTAAGCGCGTTCACAATCCGCAATTATCATAATCAGTGTATAGTAACGGTAATAACATGTTGTTATTTTAGGTTTGTTCCGATTAAGCTTGTATCTTTATATTTAAGTACTGCTTAATCAGATTTAATTGTAGCCATTTTTTTAATATTTAACAATGTCTTATGTAATTACATTTAGTTTCAATGATCAAAAATGTAGTATAGCTAAATTTAAGTGGTACTTAAATGCAAATATACAGTGGTGTATGAATACTGTTTATAGCCACTTTAACTAGAAATTGAACTCTATTTTTATTGATTATGCATCATTTTAATAATGGTATTCGCTATTTTCTATAAATTTTCACACTACCGTATTGATTTCTCTCATACTAAAGAGAAACATATATTTTTCCATAATGGTATATTTTTTGTACAATATTTGCAGAAGGTAAAAGTAAAAAAATCGTTAACTATCTGATGGCCCTGTCATTAATGCTAGTTTTAAAACGGAATATGTATTAAAGGGGAAATAACAAATTAGTGAACAAGTGGAAAATTATTGTACAAAAGAAACAAAATATTTTAGTTACTTAGAAGTTATGCATGAATAATAAATTACTGTATTTTACCTTTTCTTACAAGAGAAAGAATACTTCTGTACAGGAACGGAATTCTCTTCTTCCCATAATGCACACAGAACGTAAAACTGTAATTGAAACTTACCTAGAATACATCTCAATATATTTTATTTCAAAATTTGTGATCAATTGTGCAAAATTTTTGGAAGATTTCGTATCTGCAAAGAAACTGGCAAGATTTGTTAATGATATGATACTTGATGATTAATTTGAAAATACATGGAAATCATTTATTTTGTTTTACTGATCTTTTAATTTACTGGCATGAGTACGCATAACAACTTGAAGACGAAAAGCTATTAACTTTTTCCGTAAATTCCTCGAGAAATACTTTTGTTCTCGGAAACTCAACAATACTCTCTGCTTCATGACAGATGTATTTTGTAGTATTAATCCGAGTACCGCATAATTATGTCCCCTCTTCTCGCTTCTTCTCTTTTCAATTCTTATATGATTTACTTTGAAACTAAATAAGAAGCGAAAGAAAAATTCATTTCGCAACATTGTATAAATTTCGTTCTTTCATTCCCGAACAATTTCCAAATCGTTTCCTCTCACTAAATTATTCTTATTATTGTAGGATCGGGCGGGCCGTATCGCCCTTGTGTAGCCGAAAAAGGCAACTGCGCCGCCGGCGGGAATCAAACCCAAGATCTACGGGTCACTAATCGATCGCGTTAACCACTACGCCACAGTCCCACTGGGCCTTTTACTGTGTGTCAACGTTCTTCTTCGGCATACACTGTCCTTTCTCTTCGTGTTTATTGGGTCTAGAAGGGTCCACCACCCGACATTATTATATTCTTTTTCTAGCTGTATGTCGGGTTGTTTACTTACAGTGAGCCACAGGCTTGTACTTTAATCTTGTTGCATAATTTTTGTGATTGTTGCTACAGTTTTTAGTATTGTTGACACAGTCATTAGTGTATTATATACAGTAATATTACACAGTCTATCGCTGTGTAATTGTTGGTGCAATCCTATTGTTGTTAGGTTTTGTGGGAATTTCTTTGATGTAATGTGTGTACCAGATATGGCGATAGGTATTACTGTGACTGTCTCTTGAATCCATAGTTTCTTTATTTCTGCTGTCAGTGATGTATATTTCGTGATTTTTTTTCATTTTGTATTAGGTTTGTATCGTTTGGTAATGTAATATTTATTAGGTAAGTTTTCTTTTTATTTTTGTTGGTTAGTGTAGTGTCTGATCTGTTACGTGTGATTGTTTTGTCTGTTTGTAGCGTGATATCCCAGAGTAGATTGTAGTTTTGGCTCTGAAGCATTTTTTCGAGTTTGTATTTGTAATATGGTACGTGTGTTTTTGTTAAATTATAACGTGTTACACGTTCTTGATGTACGATTTTTACTATTCTGTTGTGTCTGCCTGTATAATCTGTTTCGGCAAGCAGTTTGCATGCTCCGGTGATGTGCCCTATTGTTCCTTTTTCTTGGTGACAGCTTCTGCATTTGTCTGTGCTGATCTTATCTTTTATTATGTATTCCCTATAGTTTCTTGTGGCTTTGACGTTATCTTGTATTGCCATGATAAATTTGCCATTTTCTTATTGTAGGTTGGTTGGGGTATCTTGTTTATCGGTTTTGACTGCAGCTTGATGGAGTGATGTGCTCTTATTGTGAAAGTAACTTCTAAGGTTTTGTGTTTCTTTATTGCGTAGGTTTAGTATGTCGGTGAGTCCTCTCTCCTTCCTTTCCGCTGATCGTTATTCGTTCAGTACATGTGTTTGGGTGTAGAATGTGGTGGACTGTGAGTTGTGTTCTGTTTAATCTGTCTAATTTTTCTAGTTCTGTATTGGACCATTTTATTATTCCGAATGAATATGTCAACATTGATATTGCATATGTATTGACCACTTTGATTATGTATTTGTAGTTTAGCTCGGATCTAAGTATTTGTGTGAGTCTTTGTTTATATTTCTGCTTAAGTTTATTTTTTGATGAGTGTGTGGTGTAAATTCGTATTTTCATCGAATCTGATGTATTTATATGTGTCTTGAGTGTCATGTTTCTGAGTTTCTGAGTATTCTATTGTTGCGTATCGCGGTTGTGTTTTGTGTTTGATACTTTCCTCCTTCTATTGTTAGTATCCTACATATAATGATTCCGAATTCCATGTTTGTATGGCTCGTAAATTTTTCCGTTATTTTTACGAGTGATTGCATCTGTGTTTTGTTTGCTGCAAATATCTTAATGTCGTCCATATGGAGTAAATAATTCATGGTATGTTGCGGTGTGCTTTGGTGTTTAATTTTAAAGGCGTAGTTGGTTCTACTCAGTGTATTTCATAATCGATCAATGCACATGCAGAACCAGAGGGCACTGAGCGAATCTCCTTAGGACATTCCTTTCTGGATTTCGATTTCGTTGGTTTCAATGTGTGTCTGATTTGCGGTTATGTGTATTTCTGTTTTCCAGGTTTCCATGACTATAGATAGGGAGTACTCTGTACGTCGATCGACTTTGTACATTTGTATTACGTTGCGTAGGCAATTGTGTGGTATGGAGTCGAAGGCTCTTGTGTAGCCTATGTAACATGTGGTCAGATTTCGTTGCTGTTTTACGGTTTTTTTATCATAAAGAAGCTGTCTATTGTAAGTTGTTGTTTACATCATTAACTGTCTTCTCTGCATCCTTTTTGTTCTTCAGTGAATATGTTTTATTGTGTGAGGTGTTTGTCTTATTTTTGTGTGATTATCACGGTAAAAGTCTTGTATAATGTAGGTAAGCATGTGTTACGCGCTGTACACCGCGGAACCAGTCCCCTCAATAAATTCCATCTGATATTCGGCTTCAGCTGCTTTCCGAAAAAAACCGTTAGGATAATCTTAGGAACACTTAAAGAAATTAACAAATCCCTTCATAAAGTTCTACGAGCGCCTAGCGGTCTGCACAAAAGGTAACATTTGGCGTGCAATCTGCTAGCACGTTCATGACACGCAAGCCGACACAGCTGTTTTTTTAGGACCGTTTTATACTTTAATCTTGTATATTGCCCACCTTCGAGTTTTCTACCGCCTCAACAGCTAATTGCATATCATAAACGTGAATTTCCAAAGGGCCACGAGCCTCGGCCCAGGGACCATCGGCCAGGTCTAGCCTCGCGACCCAAGCCCGGTGGAAATTCCACAATGTTGTCAAAGGTAAAGGATCAACCTCATGCCACCTCCACACGACACCCCTTAGTCCGCACGGACGGCGCTTCGGGAGCGCAGAATAGGTCGATGTCAAAAGATTAAATACCTGATTGGTCAACTCCTCACCGCCAATCAGGAAAACAAACAAATTTATCTAATGCCCAAGGGCTCCACCCCCTGGAAGCTCTTGGGCAGGTGAGAAGACAGCTGGTTCTGAGTCAGTCTAAAACTATTCGCACGAAGAAAAACATCTCTTAAAAGGACTCCGGAGTAGTCGTTCTCACGAGAGATGGAAACAGTGAAGTCCACCCGCTACTTCGTCAACCATACACGCAACACATACACACAAATCCAATCACTCACCCATCATCACAATAGTTATTTCGTGTGTAGGGATTATTTTAACGTAAATCCCTCGTGTGTTGTTGCAAGGTGCGAGAAGGAAAGGAAAAGTTGACTCAGATTTTGAAATAAGTACTAGTTTATTAATAATACTGTCAACGCACAATCTCACAGAAAAAATTCTCGCTTCACCCGCAACATCCTCTCGCACTCTACTCTTTTCCTCGACTCCCTTACCCACGAATTCTCTACCCTTGCACGCATTCATTCTTTCTCCTTATCTCTCTCTGCTTCTCTCACTCGTGTCAGACATTCGTAGAACCCAACCAGTCACGTTCACCCGAAACCTAGCGCGACCACGCACACTTCGACCACACGTCAACTCAATCGCTCTATCCCAAACACTTCTCATTCACGCCTCAGCCAATTTTACCCAAATACAACACCGTTCGCTCAGCAATCGCCCTGCTCCAAACATTCACACGACATTCTGTGTTTCACACGTGTTAAAGTATAAAATGTATAGTGTTTTGTTAGAATCTAACTAGTCCATCACTGATTCTCCATTTTCATCAGTAAATACTCCTTGTCTCCGTAATAAGTCGCAAGGAGAGCTAAACATCGCGCGGTGCGATTCAGTCGAAGCCGAGATTTACGACCTTGGCTTGTATGGTGGTACTGACCGCATACTCATCGCAGGTGCGCGGCTTAACATATGGTCCTTCGAGCCGGATCAGTGACTGTGGACTACAATAAGCATCATTGAAGAATCAGGACAGTGCAGTAAGTGATGCACAATTGTGACTCTTGAACTTTATGCGAATCATGCATCAACCGGCACCAGCCAAAATCACACAAGTGATTCGAATCCCGCGGCGGATTACCCCTTGGAGGACACCGCATCATCCAGTTCCGCAATGCAGTGCAAATATCCACGTCCGGATCCAATCGGACACGTAGCAGCAGCATCGGTTGCAGTACGCAGCATCCGCAGCATCCTCAGCATCAAAAACAAGGATCATCCCCAGGAGGATTTCCAAGGGGAACCAGGGCGACATCCTCGCAACACAAGGTAGGCTCGTTTTGATTCCCGACTCCCAATTAGTTACCCAAGCCATCAGTCTCGTGGAACCATTATCGGCCAGATAACGTCGTACACGAAATTTTTGGACCAATACCATCAATCTGGGCTAGGCGATGTTTCGTTACTGCGCGCTCATCTCAACGGTTTAGCAGAAACGTGAAAGCGTTTTGATGACATACAATTTCAAATCGAAGAAATCGACGAGTCCGAGTCAGAACGCCGATACGAAATTCAAAATTCATATTTCGCAATCACTGCAAGAGCAGATCGGCTTCTCAATGGAAATCTATCGACGCGCTGTTCTACGGATTCACCCACGCCCACCGTCTCCGCCTCCATGGCCATCAAATTGCCAGAGATCCGCCTTCCCACCTTTGACGGTACAATCGAGAAATGGACGTCGTTTTTTGACGCGTTCAAGGCCATAATCGACCGCAACGATGATCTAACAGTTGTCCAGAAGCTGCGGTATCTTCGATCGACGTTGACGGGAAGAGCTGCCGCCTGCATCAAATCACTAAGTACCACTGGAGCCAACTACACCGACGTGATCCAAATACTAAAAGACAAATTTGTCTGCCCGCGCCGGATAATCCTAAGACATTGTGACGCGATTCGCGAAATCCCAAACCTCGCAAGGGATACCGCTGACGTCCTAGGAGAGTTAGTCGACAAATTCAATCAAAATCTCTGGACACTAAAAAATTTGGGAGAACCGATAGAATCGTGAAATTCGTTCTTAATTTCATTAATCCTTTCAAAAATCGGTCCGGACACAACGTTACATTGGGAACTCACTGTAAAGGACAAAACTATGCCCCCGTACACGCAGCTTCTCGAATTCTTGGAGAAACTGGCGAGTTGCACATCATTCATGCTACCGAGGCCGGTCCTCGCATCGGATAAAGCTTCGGAAAATTCGAAGGGTCATAAAACGGTCCCACCTCGCGGACACGCGTTCTTCTCCACAAAAAATTCCCCGTGCGCAGTGTGCAGGGGTCCCCACAGTATCCGGAATTGTGACATGTTCCTGGAAAAACCAGCTAAGGACCGACTCGCAGTAGTCACCAAAGCATCATTGTGCTCTAATTGCCTCGGGGAAGGACATGTCACATCGTATTGCCGAGCAGGCTCGTGCCGAATATGTGGAAAACGACACAACACCATACTGCACAACACCCCCAACAACAGGGTCATGTAACACAATTCCATCGCTTTCTGCTCATACCCACAATTTCTCAAATAAGGTACATGAAAGTTCTTCAGACAGCAGCCGCAAGCTGGATCCGTCGCCGTCGAAATGACAATCGCTTGCGGGCACTCAATCGGGACAGAAACTAACCAATGATAACATCTCAACCACCCTTCAAAACACCTTATTAGTGTAGGATCGGGCGGGCCATATCGCCCTTTTATAGACGAAAAGGAAACTGCGCCGCCGGCGGGGATCGAACCCAGATCTACGGGTCACTAATCGATCGCGTTAACCACTACGCCACAGTCCCACTGGGCCTTTTGCTGTGTGTTTAACGTTCTTCTTCGGCATATACTGTCCTTTCTCTTCGTGTCTATTGGGTCTAGAAGGGTCCACCATGCTACACTAGTAACAGCACAAATCGATATACTAAACAATCGGCGATAACCCATGCAGTGCAGAGCGTTACTAGACACAGGCGCAACCAACAACTTTATCAGAGAGCGGTTAGCGAATCAACTCGGTCTCACGCAACGAAAGTGTTTCATCCCAATAGACGTCCTCGGCACCATGTCCACGGCATCAAAAGGGGCAATCGTAGCTACCATTAAATCCAAACATGGCAACTACGAAAGAACATTGACGTTTCTAATTATTCCAAACATTTCACCGTTTATTCCGGAGCAACCAGTCAATCGACCCACGATCAACATCCCAAACAATATAAAATTGGCTGATCCGAACTTTCATCGTCCTGCTCCTATCGATATTTTATTAAACGCCGGAATAACGTTACCCTTATTGCTCGTCGAACAAATTAATCTCACACCCTACAACGGTCCAGATATCTATCTGCAAAAAGCACAGGTAGTATGGGTCATCGGGGGGAGTGTCCCGGCATCTTCATGGACATAGGGCATTACATACCATTCCAGCACCGGTTTACAGACCGATCTCACGCGATTCTGGGAAGTATAAGAGTTACCCCACTAGTAGCACCTTTCCGAATCCGATAAACTGTGTGAAGCTCACTTCGAACAAAATACCATCCGCGACCATACTGGAAGATATGTAGTGACCCTACCCTTCAATCAGAAGATATTTTCACTGGGGGAATCAAAATCGCACTCCATAAGACGGGTTCTCCCCTTGGGAAAAGGCTCGACCGCGATCCACATCTAAAAAGAGAGTACTACTCCGTCATTCATGAATACCTGGACCTCGGACACATGTCCGAAATCAAAAACGACCCTTCGGCTACTGACGACTATTACCTGCCTCACCACGGGGTTCTCAAATCCACCAGCCAGACCACCAAATTAAGAGTGGTGTTCGACGACTCCGCAAAAACCAGCTCGGGGGTATCGCTAAACGATGCTCTCCACACAGGACCGATTCTTTCATTCTACTTCTCAGATTCCGAATTCATCAGTATGTCCTTACCGGAGATATCGAGAAGATGTATAGGCAGTTCATCGTACGACCGGAAGACCGCAAGTTCCAGCGCATTCTCTGGCGTGACGATCACGGAAGTGTAGAAACCTTCCAATTAAACACGATCACTTCCGGATTGTCCGCGGCACTTTACCTCGCTATTCGCTGTCTCAACATGTTGGACGAAGACGAGGGACACCGTTTTCTCATGCCAGCGAGAATACTTCAACGTGATTTCTACTCCGTACGTACGTAGTCCACGCACTTACCGGCTCGAAAACAAAGGAAGACGCGCTCGCTCTACGGAAGGAACTAAGCGAATTCCTGAAATCAGCGGGCCTAAACGTCAGACAATGGGCCTCCAATGAAATTGTAAGGTTCTTTATCAGGATGACGGAAAATAATGAACTCCTTGTGATGTATATTAATATATATATTTCCTTGAAACAGAAAAAGCGTAACCGTCAACGTACATATCTCAACGTGTCTCGACCGATTCATCTCTGTTCCTGCGTTACTGCGTAACCATACGCCGTTTAACAAATGCCGATCGCGATTTCATGAGAAGCCTACACCCGCTTCCAGCGACGCTGTTGTTACGATGTCTTTTACAGTTCGATAATATATTACTCTCTTACAGTTCGGCCGTCCTGACAATAGACCGCCCTCGGGCTACGCTATACACAAGAACTTAACATTAACAAAATTATATAAACACGTACATAGACGTAATGATTTGTTATTCCTATTTAAGTATTAACATCGTTTGATACGCTCGCATGTATCCATGGTTGCATGTTTTTCGGTTCCCAAACGCCCTGGTATCGTTTCTGCGTATTTTGAAAGTCGTCAATATCCGATACAATATATCTGTCGTTTCTAAGTTTACGCGTAACAATGTATGACCCTTTAAATTGGAGAATCAATTCCTTTGTTGCCCCCGCAGTAGCAGCAAAGTTGCGTAACATCACGTAATCTCCTTCGCAATATTCGTAAGGTTTTTTGTGTTTTTTATTGATATGCCGCATATTATAATTCTGAGACGCAGCAATTTTATCAGTAGCTTTACTTCTTACACTTTTAAAATCTCTATTCTTATCCGCCTCAAACTTTTCCAGATAATCTTTCATTTCATCATCAATTTTACCCTGCTGGTGTATGCCGAATAACAATTTACTTGGGGTTTCGCCAGTAGATTTAGACACGGTATTATTAATACAATACTCGACATCTGACAGTATCTTGTAGCAGTATCTCCCATTATCGTTATCAGTCAACGTACTCAACGTAGGTGCTATTATACGGTTGAATCTTTCCACTTGCCCATTGGCTTGTGGCATACCAGTAGCTATCAGTATGTGTTTGACATTGCACTCACTCAAAAAATTGCGAAATTCCTGAGATGTAAAACACGATCCACGATCTGACACCATATATTGCGGTCTACTATAATTATTGAAATAATCGGAAAGACACTTTACAGCCTCAGAAGTAGCAGTTGTTTTCATCGCATACAATTTTACAAACATAGTGAACGCATCAACTATAAGAAATACGTATCGCCTTATTAAGTGCCCCTTATCAACCGGACCAAAGTGGTCTATGTGTAAGGTGACAATCGGAATGTCCCCTTTTGGTATCGTATGCAACACAGCTTCGGTTTTGCCCGCTGTTGGAGAATACACAACACACTTCATACAATTTCGTATGTGGTCTTGGACCTTCCGCCTCGCATTAGGAAAGCAATGACTTTTCAATATCACCATAAATGACACATTTCATCATGATATCGAAATATAACGCTTTTCTCAATATCCTCCAGTACATAAAAAAGTAGTGCTATATCTTTTTCCTATATACCAATCCGTTTCTCATTTCAAATAACGAGTTCTCATTCTTGCTCAATTTGTCCATTAGCTCTTTTATTTTCTTATCTCGCGCTTGACAAACCGCTACTTTATGCTGCAACGAATTGTCTTCTATAACTAAAATTCCATTTGATCTGCTTAATGCATCCACATGCTTCATTTTATCTCCTAGTCTGTGCTCTACCGTATAATTGTAAGTGGCCAATTCTAAAGCCCATCTTGCAATTCCCGGATTGATATCCTTTTTCTGTGGTGTTAGCTTATGTGAATTACAATCAGTAACTATCTTAAATTGAATTCCTTCTAAGTATATTCGAAATCGTTTAAGTGCATATACGATTGCTAAAGTTTCAAGCTCCAAACTATGATATTTACTCTCGACTTCAGTAGTTCGCTTAGAGAAGTAGAATACAGGATGTAACTTTAAGTCACTTTTTCTTTGCATAAGTACAGCGCCAAAGCCTAATGCACTTGCATCACAATGCAACTCCGTCAAATCACGCGGATCATAGATTGCTAAAATTGGAGCTGCGACTAATTTTGATTTCAAAATCTCGAATGCATGACGTTCCACTTCCGTAAATTTAAACTTGACGTCTTTTTTTAATAAATCGTACAACGGCTTAGCTTTTACCGAAAATCCTTCTATGAACTTCCGAGAGTATGAGCACAAACCAAGAAAACGCTGTGCCTCGCGAGTAACCTTAGGTGTCGGAAATCTCAGCACTGCTTCAATACCCTTATCAATGGGTTTAATTCCCTTCTAATTAATTATGTAACCCAGATCTTATTCGATCTCGGTAAATAAAAACTTACATTTATCTATCCGTAACATAAGCCTATTTTCTACTACTAGTTTCAATACACGTTTTAAGATTACAAAATGGTGCTCTAAAGTCTGTGTTGCGATAAGAAAATCATCTATATAAACTACTACATCACCGGCTCGAATTAGTTCATCGATCACTTCGCTCACGTATCGTTGAAACTTTGTTGGTGCCGGCTTTAACCAAAAGGCATTTTCGTAAATTCGTATTGACCAAACGGCGTAATAAATGACGTATACTTGACAGACTCTTCGGCAACCGGTATGTGATGAAATCCATCCTTTAAATCAAGCAAACTAAGATACTTTTTCCCTTTCAATACACTCAGTTGATCCTCAATAAGCGGAATCGGAAAATTATCTCTAGCAAGATGTTTGTTTAGTTTACGATAACCAACACATATTCTAAATTCACTGTTTTTCTTCTTAACCAGTACAATAGGCGATACATATTCCGTATCACTTACGCGAATCACACCTTATACCAACAAGTTATCTAGAATTGCACGTAAACTACCTCGTTCGGCATATGATAATCTACGCGGAGAAAAACTGAACGGCTTTAGATATTTTACTATCAATTTCAATTCGGTTTTGATTTTCGCTTCTTCAGGACGCTTAGGTTGCACATACTCTGTCGCAAGTAGATTTTTCAAACGCAACTGGTCGTTCTGTAATGTAGCTGAATCGATTAACAAGGTGTCGGTATTCTTCGCATGAGTTTCCTGTGTGTCGATATTCAAAATCTCGGAAATCACTTCATCTACTCCGCTTGCCAATGGTACCGTCAACTTTAAATCAATTTTTTAATAACATCCCTGCCCAACAATACTGGGGCTACCATAGTATTTTCCGGTACAACATAAAAATTTATTCCGTCTTGCCTTTTTCCACCGAGTCTAATATTCGTTGTTACCGTTCCTGCTATTTCTAATTTACTACTCTTAAGCCCACAGAAGGCCCTATCCGTAACATCTACAACGTTTATCAAAAATCGCGGAACAAATGTTTCTTTGATAAAACTAATTGGACTGCCGGTATCGATACGGCTATCCAATTGTACTACAGATTGCATTCTCAAGTCTCCTATTTCGAAAATAGCAGCTTTCATATATTCGTCATCGCTCGGCTTACAAATGCTGTCTACACAAGCTAATTGTTTATACTCCGATTTACCTTTGCATTCACTACACGCATGTCCCATTTCGCCACATCGAAAACACGAACCTTTCTCCCTTCGAGGTTCCTTGCAATCCTTAGATATGTGCCCGTGCTTGCTGCAATTGTAGCACCTTGATTTCACCTGCCATGCCTTCTCCTCCCGAGAAAGACTGCTCCTACTCGGTGTGAACGGCAATCAGCTTTCCTTCGTTTCCGCTCTGCTCCCCGACGTTGGTTCTCGGGGCAGTCGACTTCTTCCATCCGTCAATTTGATACTTTCAAATGCAGCTAATAAGTCCTGCGCTGATGGAAAATTCTGCATCCTGGCTTAGTTTCGTAATTGCCTATTCGGTATCCCTTCCACTATATAGTCGACCATTTCCTCTTCAGAAACAGGCACATGGTTACCGAGGATAATCTTTTCGTAATAATATAAGCTGAACAGTTCATTTGTCTTCCAAACTCTGTCCTCGAATATTTTTCTTAACAGTAATTTACTTTCTCTTCTTCCGAACATCTTCTTCATCTCCTCCAGCAACCTGTTGGTATCCATCTCGATGTGTTCGTGTCGAGAATGAAACCATTTCAGCGCTTGACCCTTCAATCTCGTACCAATTAAAATTTTTGCCGCATTGTCGTCGAGATTGTAGGCTGCACATAATAGTTTAACTTGCCTCTCCCAATTACAAAAGAGCTCACTGAGACCATTAAAGTCACTTAACAAATCACTGACATCTTTTATGCTGATCTTCGTCTCCGTTGCGGAAATAACAGATCTTGGCGAATTTCTTAAAATTTCATTCTCACGTCGCAGCATTCTCACCTCCCGTAAGAGAAGATCACGTTCGTACGTCCTGTTGTTACTTTCGCGAAGATTGTGGCTCTCACCTGCAGCTGCATTAACAATATCGTCACACATAGTTTCAGCCTGTCCTATATCCTCCGCCGAGAGTAAACTGGCATCCCTTATCCAGCCTCTACTAGGATCCGCCTCTTGCAGTCTAGCGATCAATTCGATCTTTGTTCCGGAAGTGGGTAATCCCCGCTTTAGCAATACTTTCTTCAATTGTATCACTTTCAAAACATTGGGATTCACCATTTTGTCGACAAGTCAATCTGCACGTTTCACCAGCACAATCCACGAATATTAAACGTCGTCACCACCAAATCAATTCAATGAACAATAATCTTTATATATATATTAACCACACACGGAAGTTCTATAGGAGCACGATCCCACTTTTGAAAATTGTAAGGTTCTTCATCAGAATGACGGAAAATAGTGAACTCGTTTTGATGTATATTAATATATATATTTCTTTGAAACAGAAAAAGCATAACCGTCGACGTACATGTCTCAACGTGTCTCGACCGACTCTTTTCTGTTCCTGCGTTACTGCATCACCATACGCCGTTTAACAACTGCCGATCGCGATTTCATGCAAAGCCGACACCCGCTTCCAGCCACGCTGTTATTACGATGTCTTTTACAGTTCGATAATATATTACTCTCTTACAAAAGGGAATTATTGGAAGTATTACCCGAACAAGATATCCACAAAACATTATACATAGGGGAATCTTCAACCGTAAAAACCCTCGGTCTCTTTTGGAATTCGGAAGACGGCACCATTTTATATTCAGTCAGAGCTCCGGTCTCCCGTTCGCGCATTACGAAGCGATTGATAAGCTCCAAGATCGCGAAAATTTACGATCCACAGGGACTTCTCGCACCGGTAATTCTTCTCGCACAAAGATGTTGCTCCAGAAGACATGGACCCTTAAGGTTGATTCGGATGAATCCGTACCTCAGAGCATTCACGTCGAATGGGAGAGATATTATAAACTACTACCTCTGCTTAACAGCATCGCCTTCCAACGCAAGACGGTTCTCCAGAATACGGAGCCTGTGTATATGTCCGTTCCGTCGACGCATTCGGCCGGGTACAAGTCGAACTTCTTGCAGCAAAATCGAAGGTAGCACCTATTAAATATCAGACGTTTAAGACCCTGAGTTTAAGACCCTTTGGAAATTCACGTTTATGACACATGCAATTAGCCGTTGAGGACGAAGAAAGTCGAAAGCAGATGTGCACTGCAGATTAAGAAATAAACTAATTCTCAAAAACGGCTCTCGAGACTTGCGTGTCATAAACGTGCTAACAATTTGTGCTTCGGGTATTGTCCCTTGTACAAGCTGCTAGCCCTCTGTAGAATTGAATGTTTTCGCGTTGAATAGGCGATCCTCCTAAAACACACTTAATATGCTAACGGTAGAAAATATGTACAAAATATTTTTAAATTACGGTTGCTTATAGTTCTTCACAAATTAGATTAAGTGTTCTATGCTGTGGAACACTCCATCTGGATGAACTTCCAATGTTATCTTGAGAATGAACAGCTTTTCGCTATCTTACTTCATTTAAGAGATATCGGCTTTTATGGAGATGGTGGCTTTGTGTATATTGTACAGCTAACTCGTATTATTTCTTACACAGTAGTGAATCGTGCTCCATTTTTACGGAAAAGATTGAATTGCCATACATTATACTAACGAGGGGAACTCCCCAAGTGTCCCACTCACATATTTACGAGACTTTGTCAGCTTACAATGCTCATCAAACTGAAGACGTCTGTACTACTTTTGGGAACAGACGACTAATTATTTAAAAACTAATAACAACTAAAGCAAATTACTCTGTTGATGCAGAAGTTACGATCACTCACACATATAAACCAATAGCCTTGTAGTAAAACACGTGACTGCAAATCATGCGAATATGATTCAGAATGCAGTTTCCTCATTAGTTAATAGATTGCATCACTGTATTAATGCCAATGTATATCACTTTGAACACTTACATTAGTTGCGTTAAGCCACTAGGTTACTCATATTAGTAAACACTATCACGTAAACATTGCTGTCCTGCGGAAATCTGTGATATAAGGTTGAATCTCCAACTTGATATTATGTGAAGAAAATTTTCAAGTAATAAAGTGAAATTACTCGTTAACTATTAGGTATAGGGCTAATAACAGTCAATACTTTTTTAATTACAATTCAATACTCTACCATATTTTGGTATAAGAAATATAGTATTCTGTTTAAAAAAACGAAGTTGACCATCAAATCTCCGAAATGCCTCCACCTATAAAAAAAATTAACGCAGTACATAGTGTACCCTTTTCAACCATGTAACTTTTGTATATAACATTCTTTCGTGCAACGCATATTTTGGAAGTTATAACGGTGCACACGTTGCGTGGACCACCCTGTATATTAGGATCTTTCGAAACAAAATGCAAGCATGTTGCATTATTCAAACATCATTCATAATGGCTGTTAATGTTACGTCAAACAGATAAAAATAAACTGGTGAATAGTACCTTAGTAGTGCAACAATTTTGCATTTTGTTTCGAAAGGTTTTCGAATTTCTGTCTTCATTAGCCTCTTCCCTGTATGAACTTGAAAACGTAATGTGTTTCTTTCTTTCTCATCAGTGGTCTTTCTCCTTGATCGACAAATAATTTTTCTTCACTTTTCATTACAGTTTCACTTAAGCAGTCAAATAGAACAGACATGTATAAGAGTGTTCTCAAAGTAAACAATACAGGTGTCTGTGTGGCGGTGAGTGTAAGGCGGTTAATCGCCAACGATCAATAACATGGATCGTATAGTCGAGCCAATTAAAATAACTGCCAACGGCGAAACATACATGATTAATGAAACCTCAAATAAACCAAACCAACATCAGGAAAATCAAGACCCGGAAAAACCAAGCGCAAGTGTGTGGAATAGTTCACACAACCCCTTAGAAAACTATAAACAAAGAGGTGGCAATGAACAAAATAATAACTGGATAAACACTACACATAACAAAAAGCGCAAAATAACTCCATTCCAAAGGGCAACCGAAACACAGCAATTGTTGCAGGATATTCCACTCAGTAATACCTCTAGTTCGCTCTATGAAGAAGTGGACATGAACGCAGATAGCGAAATTATATCTCGTGTCATTAAACCACCTCCAATCTACGTAGATGCATAAATAATAGATCCCCTCATCGAATTACTAAATCACACCGCAGATACAGAAAACTACTACGTGAAGCAAACAAAGCTGGATCAGGTAAAAATACAAACCAACGCCTCCGAAACTTTCTGCAAAATAACACAAGCACTTCGACAAGAAAATGCAGCCTACCACACGTATCAGTTGAAAACAGAAATAAGCTATAAAGCAGTCATCAGAGGTCTGCATCAGAGAAGTAATATTGCAAACATCAAAGCCGAACTTCCAGAATTAGGACACGTGGTACGATCAGCAAATAACATGGTTAAATATGATACAAAGCAACCATTGCCGTTATTTTTAATAGAACTCGAACCCAGAAATAATAACAAGGATATTTTCAACATCAAAAAAATGTTAAAAACTATAGTGAACATTGAACCACCTCGCCACAAAAAAGATATCCCGCAGTGTATTCGATGCCAGCAATACGGACACACAAAAAACTACTGTAATAGAACCCTAGCATGTGTAAAATGTGCACAAAATCACGTGTCATCCAATTGTCTGCTCATAGGTAAAATAGATACAGTAAAATGTTGCAATTGCAATGGAAACTACCTAGCCAGTTACAAAGGCTATGAAATTAGAAAGCAACTACAAAAAATACTTTTTCCACCGCTACGACGCAGGACATACTCACAACAAAACTTACAATTAAATACCACAGGAGCTAATTTAGAACGTAATGCATACTTTACGCTAAATACTAATCACAAGAACACTAAACTCATTGACTCTCGAAGCTATGCACAAGCGACCTTCAATGCTGTATTACCAAACAAACTAGATCAAAATAACAATAACGACGCTACAGAAATAAAAGAACCCCTTAAACAATCTATCAAAAATTCAGAAATGTTAATGAAAATGATAATGAAACAAAACTCGATACTCAGGCAACTAACACAGCAAATACCAACAATGTTGCAACTACTCACAAACACGTTAGCTCACAAGTAAAAATAGTAACTCTGAAAATAGCATTTTGGAATTCCAACGGCCTTCAACAAAAAATCATGGAAACAAGAACATTTTTATACAATAACAAAATTGGTGTATTCCTTATCTCGGAGACGCACCTTACTACAAAAAATTAAATAAAGATCCCATACTATACCATATACGACACCAAACACCCATCAGGGAAAGCATACGGAGGTACAGCGATTATAATAAAAAACGATATCAAGCATCATCTTCACAGTCAAATCAGCCAGGAACACATTTAAGCAACTACAATTACAGTGTAAAATGCGAGTAATTCATTTCAAACTTTAGCCATTTACGCACCACTGAGACATAAAGTGACTCCACAAAAATGGCAAGAATATTTTGACGAATTTATCGCAGCGGGCGACTATAATGTCAAGCATATCATGTGGGGTTCAAGAATCACCACGACCAGAGGAAAAACACTCGAATCGAGCATCAGAAATAACAATTATAGTATACTAACAGCAGGTAGACCAACACACTGGCAAACAGATATAAACGAAATCCTGGATGTACTTGATTTTGCAGTCGTAAAAGGTCTTAGCATAAACAAATTGAACATAACGCCCAGTCTTGATCTTAGCTCCGATCATACGCCACTAATAATACAATACACTAGTAAACCAATATGCTATGGTGACCTAGTGTCACTCTGTAACAAAACGACCGATTGGGAGACGTTCAAGTTACACGTTGAAAATAATGTTAACTGCAACATCCCACTTAAAACACCTGAAGATATCGAACAAGCAGTAATATCGTTAACAACAATTATACAGGAAGCAGTTTGGACAACTACCACCTTGAAACCAGAGTGCAGATAAAGTATAACAATCCCAGCAGATATCCTTGATAAAATTAAAGAAAAAAGGAAAGCAAAAGCGAAATGGCACATGCACAGAACCACAGGAAATAGGAAGTACCTAAATAAAATAACAAAAGAAGTAGAAGACAGCATAAAAAGCTACAACAATAATGAATTCACCAAATTTCTGGAATCATTTTCCGCACACGAAAATACTAATTATTCCCTCTGGATGATCACAAATAAAATTAAAAGGACAGCAAAAACAGCTCTAGCAATTAGAAAAATTGACGGAACATGGGCAAGAAGCAATAACGAACTAGTGGAGGAATTTGCCAACTACCTCCACAACACATTCACACAACACAACGCTTACAATAGTAGCTCAGGTAATCACCTAGATGTAACTGCAAGAAACCCAGATACTAACAGTAACCCCATGGAGGAACACTATTCTATACCTGCCGCAACCGGTAACGAGGTTTGTGGCATCATAAAAAACAGCAAAAGCAGCAACTCACCAGGTATTGACCTCATTAATGGGGAAATCTTAAAGGAGTTACCATCAAAAGGAATACGGCTAATCACTGTAATATACAATGCAATCCTAAGAATACAGTACTTTCCGTCTATGTGGAAACTAGCACAAATTACAATGCTGCCCAAACCCGGTAAAGATCCGCACCAAACTTCATCCTATAGACCAATATAGCTTCTTCCGATACTCTCCAAAATACTAGAGAAGATAATATGCAGTCACGTAAAACCCATGATAAAAAAAGGGAAGCTAATACCAGACCATCAGTTTGGATTTAGAAACAAACATTGTACCATTGAAAAGTCGCACAGTCTTGTCAATGAAATACTTGTAGCATTAGAGAAAATACAGTATTGCACAGCGCTTTTCATGTACATCGAGAAAGCATTTGATAAAGTGTGACATGAAGGGCTTCTGCATGCTATAAGAATACACATTCCTAGACAAATTCGCAACTTACTCGCATCATACCTAAGGGACCGAACCTTTGTCGTAAAAATTAAGGATACATATTCCGAGATCAAGGACATTAAAGCAGGGGTACCCTAAGGAAGCGTTTTAGGACCTATATTGTATACAATCTACACAGCTGATATTCCAACCACTGACAAAAGCAAATTATTAACGTTTGCTGATGACACAGCTGTACTGACCATACATAGCGATCCAGATGTAGCGATCACGTCACTACAAGAACACATTATAAAAATCGAAAAATGGCTTGCAGATAAAAGAATAAAGGCAAATCCCAACAATTGCAGCCACGTCACATTTACACTCTGTAAGAAAAATTCATCGGATATTAAACTAAATAATATGATTGTCCCTCAAACAAGACTTACATGGAAGCATCATATTAAGGCAATAACAGATAACATATGAATTAAAAGACGACAAATGTACTGGTTAACCAGTCAGAAATCTAAACTCAGCATAGAAAATAAATTAAAAATTTATAAAATAATTATAAGACCATTATGGACTTATGGAATACCGCTATGGGGAACTGCCGCAATGAGTCATATAACAAAACTAGAGTCACTACAATAAAAAGTTTTGAGAAAAGTAGTTAATGCACCGTGGTACTGTAGAAATGATGACATACGCAAGGACTTAAAAATCCAACCGTCAAGGAGGAAATAAACACATATGCAAGGAAGCATAATGAGAAAATCTCAACACATCCTAGCCAGCTAGCTGCGGAGATACGCATAACCTGTGCCGTACGAAGGCTAAGAATGATACATCCTGCTGATTTATGTTCATAAAACTGTAAAAAGGAACAATCATCCTGCGGAAGCATTTCATTGGAAACTGTCACCCACGTGCTATGTAATCCATAACTCATTTAAGAATTTACCTAATGTCCAATGGACAAATTGTAGAGAATTAAAACAAGAAAATAAAAAAAACTTTTCATTATTTATTGGGAAATACTGTCCAGAATATAGGAGTATAAATTTACTCTTATTTCTTTTGATTTTTCACTGATTGTCCCAGTACTTTCTTCTAATGGTGTTATAAATACGCGGCCTTACAACAAAGATACAATGTGTCACAGCGTTATTATATGTATATGTCGCGTCGCGAGTTCGAATCACTGTTCTTCGTTGCACGCGATATTCACAGGCCGATTAAAAACGTATGGATAGTCTGGATGTGAGCAGTGGACTGTATACGTTATTTGGAATATTTGTTTCGCCGGTTACTGTCCAACCTAAATGCGTTTTTTACAATATTATTCATTATCACATAATTTACTTTGACCTACGCTTAATAATTTCTAAAACAATATGTTGCCAAGAGGAGCCTCTATTTTTCCCAGTTTGCAAAATTCCGGATCGGTTAGCTTTATATTTTTCGAAATTGTGAGTGCCCTACGATTAACCGGTCGGGAAGGTGATAAACCTGTGATCGATGGTAATGTAATAAATTTGACCTTAGATAAGAATGAATTTATACGAGATTTAATATTTGCCCTTACGTAAGATTCTGCACGCGTACTAAGTTGTCCCAAACCTGAGAATGCTAAATCCAATTTGTTTCTTGTTACTTGTGTAGGGATTATTTTAAAGTAAACCCCACGTGGATGGTTTAAAGGTGCGAGAAAGGAAGAAAAGTCAGTTTGAGTATAAATAATGGTGGTTTATTAATAATAAAACTAACGCACAATCTCACAGGAAAACTCTCGCTCTGTACTCGCAACGTCCTCTCGCACTCGACTCTTTTTCTCGACTCCCGTCATCCACGCATTCTCTACCCTTGCACGCATTCATTCTTTTTCCTTATCTCTCTCTGCTTCTCTCACTCGTCTCAGACATTCGTAGAACCCAAACAGTCACGTTCACACGAAACCTAGCGCGACCACGCACTCTTCGACCACACGTCAACTCAATTGCTCTATCCCAAACACTTCTCATTCACGCCTCAGTCAATCTTACCCAAATACAACACCGTTCGCTCAGCAATCGCTCTGGTCCAAACATTCACACGACATTCTGTCTCCCACACTCAGCCACCCTAAAAAGAATGGTATCTGACCTCAGATATCTGCACACTCATACTCATCCTCACTACAATCGGACACACTTTCGCCTACCCACAATTTCATGTGTTCGGCTGCCGTGGATGCTTGTTGGGGTCCCTCATGTTCACCCACTTTTTCCACGACATATCGCTCGTTACGTAATATTTTGAACACTCGGTATGGGCCGAGATATTTCGCAAGCAATTTCATGCCAGGACCTTGCTGTGTCCTTTTAATCGCAACCAAATCACCGCATGCATACCGATGAGCATCTTTCCGTTTTCTATTAAACCCTTTCCCGTTTTCCTCCTGAATTTTCTGAATTTTATTCCGCGCATAGGCTCTCAACTCGCACCGGTTTTCTTCGAACACGCTGTGCCACTCCCGCTCCAGTAACTCTCTTAATGGAATATCGTCCGTCAAGCGCATATTGACACCGAACATCGCCTTGAAAGGACTCATGCCTATACTTCGACTAACGGTGCTATTAAGAAGTCTTTGACACCGATTTAGATACTTGTACCACTCAGATTGGTTTGGAGATGATAACTTATTCAGGAGCGGTATCAATATGCGATTGACCCTTTCTACTTGTCCATTACTTCTTGGCATACCTGTGGTTATACACACGTGTTCTATCCCTTCCTCAGAACAATAACTCTTGAATTCGTTGGAAGTAAATGCAGTTCCGCGATCTGAAATTATTCTGCGCGGGTTACCGAAAATATCGGCCTGGCTTCGGAGTCTAACCACCACTTCGCTCGTGGTTGTACTTCTTGTCGCGTAGAGCCAAACGAACTTTGTGAACGCATCTACAACAACAAAGATATGGTTGTAACTTTTCCTAGTGGATGGCAATGGTCCTAGATGGTCCACATGGTATGTGTCCAGTGGCACTTCACCTTTCTCAATTGCGCACAAAAATCCTTCGGCTCTACCGTGCTTGCGCTCTGCGAGGATACAATTGACGCAGTTTCGAAGAACTTTCTCAATCTTTGCCCTCATATTTACAAACCAATAGTCTCGCCCCACAAGTGATTCCGTCTTTGCCACTGCGAAGTGACCATTCTCGTGTGCTCGCCTAATTACGTCACTCTGCATGGAACGCGGTACTACTAATTTTACATCGTCGCTTATATTTTTAAACAAAAGTCCGCCGCGTACGCAATATTCGTCGCTCGGTTTCGCCTCGACTGCTTGAATGAGATTTACAATGTCCCCGTCCTTCGCTTGTGCTCTTTTCAAACGCGCGGTCAAGCAATTCTCGTCCTCACGCACCAGCATACAATGTGATAGGGGGTAGCGGCTAAGTGCGTCTACATGCACCATGCTTCTACCTGGACGATGTTCTATTGTGTATTGGAACTCTTCCAGTAACAGAGCCCACCTCGACACGCGCACACACAAATCCTTTTTCCGCATGGTCAACGCAAACGCACGACAATCTGTCACAATCTTAAACGGAATCCCTAATAGGTACACCCGAAATTTTCGCAACGATTTTATAATGGCTAGTACTTCCAATTCATAACTAGCGTACTTTTCTTCCGCCGGGTTAGTTTTCCCACTGGCGTAGTAAATTGGATGCAGTGCACCATCGCCGCTATCACGCTGAAGTAAGATACTACCGAATCCGAAACTTGACGCGTCCGTATGGAGCTCCGTTTCTGCACCTATTCTGTATAGTCGCAGCACCGGATCGTCTACCAATGCCCTTTTTAGCTCCCGAAACGCGTTGGTCTGTTCTGATGCAAACCGGAATCTCTCCTGCGATCTCAGTAGGTCCGTGAGTGGTCTAGCGATCAAGGAATACCGTGGGATAAATTTCCTAAAATATCCGGTAAGCCCTAGGAAACTCTGTAGTTGCTTTACTGTCTTTGGCTCGGGAAATTTTGCCACGGCATTTGTCTTATGTTCAGAGGGTTCGCACGGTCTGCTGTTCGATAATATGCCCTAGGTACTCTATTTTTGTTTGCAAAAGCTGACACTTTTTCCAGTTGATAATAAGTCCGGCTTCACTCGCGGTTTTTAAAACGATCTCCAAGTTAATAACTGCGGTCTCGTAGTCCGGGGCTACAACTAGCAAGTCATCGAGGTACGTTAAAACTATTTTTGCGTCTATTAATTTACAGTACACGGCATTGATATATTTTTGGAACACGGATGGAGAATTGCACAGGCCGAACGGTACTTTCAGAAACTCGTATTGCCCGTCGGGCACTATGAAGGCGGTATATTTTTGGCATTCTGCTTTAATCGGGACATGGAAAAATCCGTTCTTTAAATCTAAGGTACTGTAAATCTTAGCATTCTGTAGGGAATCTAATTGATCATCGATCAACGGAAGCGGATAGCGATCGCGGACTATTTTTTCATTTAACTGCCTGTAATCGATACAAAGTCGTGGCGTTCCGTCCTTTTTTCTCACCACTACAATAGGACTTGCGTACTCGGACAGAGAGGGTCGAACGATTCCGTCCTTCAGCCACTCTCGGATGATCGTGTTAACCTCATCGCGCTCGGGTATGGGCAGACGCCTCGCTCTTTGAAACACCGGTTCCTCATCTTTCAAGACCAACGACATTTCGACGCCGACCTCGCGGATCTTATTCGGTCGATACCCCTCCACCAAACGCGTTACCCTATCTCTAAACTGTTTATCTCGTACGTGAGAAACATCAATCTTTTCCTCTTCGATAACATCTATTTTAAATACCTCTGCAAGGCTTGGAATTTGGCTTGACTCGCGCACTCTTCTTATAATTATATTCCCGCTCTTAATCCGAAGCTCCACTGTCTTCAGAAAATCGGTCCCCAATAAAAGATTGTACGGCATGAGTTGATCTGGAATAATATGGATATTGACCGGATAAGAATTATTGTCTACCGTCATGGTTGTGCTAAACTGGCCTAATGTTCGGTTTGCCGGGGACCCTATCCCATTAAAGCGGATTTTATTTTGTCGCAACGCCGGACCACCTATCTCTACATGGGTACTAGCACGCATCAACGTAACATCACTGCCGGTGTCGATAAGAGCCTCTATTTCGCGGTCGCCGATTACAACTGTCTTAACATACTTAACGCTCGATGACTGCGCTTCCGTGGGATGTTGTTCTGCTGCGGCCGATGACCTCTTCGGGCAATTGACTGCAAGGTGCCCGAATTCCTGACAAGCGTAGCACTTCGTGCCTCTTGACTTTATGGGGCACGCCGCTGCTCGGTGTCCCCTGCCGCCGCAGCTGTGACATCTTACACTTGGCGCCTCCATTGCTGCTACCTGCCCCTGGCGCGGCCGTTTCCACTGTTCCCGTCCCTCGGCTGCTCCCTGCGGTTCGGTTTGACCTCGACCGGCAGCTCTACCTTTCTCGAAAGCAGTCAGTAGCGAGCTTTTGTCCCCGAACCTCTGGATGCGTGCCTGGTTTCGCAGCACGACATCTGGGACGCCGTCGATTATGTGGTCGACGAGCTCCTCCTCGTCGTCAATGGGGATACGGTTAGCCAGGATTACTTTATTGTGGAAATATTCGTTGAAGGGCTCTCCTTTTTTTTTTTTTTTCTGCTCGAAGGCCTTCCTTCTTGCTGCTTTACCGGGCCGGAACCTATACATAGCCCGTAGCTCGCTGACAAAGTCCTCGAACGGCAATCGTACGAAGTCTGGTTTCGAGTGGAACCATTCGAGGGCCTTCCCTCTCAATCGAGAGCTGATCAGGATTCTACACTCCGGGTCGTCTAACTCGTACGATTCCCTGAGTAGCGTTAGTTGCCGTTCCCACCTGTCGTACTGGTCCCGATCCCCGTCAAAGCAGTTTAAAAGGTCTGCAACCGCTGTGATGCTCATTTTCTTACGAGCGTTACCGTGCTCCGCCATTCCTGAGGACAAATTCACTGACTGCATCCTCCGCAGCATTTCCATCTCACGACGCTGCAACTCCAGTTCGCGGCTCATAAGGTCGCGTTCCCTTCGTAAGAATTCAATTTCGCGCTCCACGCTGCTTCTCCCTGACGTCTCCACGAAACACTGTGGTTCGCCAAAGCCCCTGACGTCTTGCGGCCTTCTTCATCCACTATCACACTATGGGTCTCCTCCCCCGACACCCTCAGGCACTCACCTGCCGGATCCACATCCAGCAACCTCGCCGTGAGTTCAGCTTTACTACCCGATGTCTGCTGACCCAACCCTCTCAACTTTTCCTTCAGCTGAGATACGGTAAGCTCACTGTACACCACAATACTCATGGTTGTCACGGTTTGTATCCTAAGAACTCACAGGGTTTCACAATGTCTCACAGGGTCTCACGAAATGTTTTCGGATTTACCACAATCGTCACACAACCTTTCACACTTCTCGCAACCTTAATCCCGGACGAGCCCCCAATTTGTAGGGATTATTTTAAAGTAAACCCCACGGGGATGGCTTAGAGGTGCGAGAAGGGAAGAAAACGCAGTTTGAGTATAAATAATGGTGGTTTATTAATAATAAAACTAACGCACAATCTCACAGGAAAACTCTCGCTCTGTACTCGCAACGTCCTCTCGCACTCGACTCTTTTTCTCGACTCCCGTCATCCACGCATTCTCTACCCTTGCACGCATTCATTCTTTTTCCTTATCTCTCTCTGCTTCTCTCACTCGTCTCAGACATTCGTAGAACCCAAACAGTCACGTTCACACGAAACCTAGCGCGACCACGCACTCTTCGACCACACGTCAACTCAATTGCTCTATCCCAAACACTTCTCATTCACGCCTCAGTCAATCTTACCCAAATACAACACCGTTCGCTCAGCAATCGCTCTGGTCCAAACATTCACACGACATTCTGTCTCCCACACTTGTAATTTATCTGCTAATTCATCGGTTATGAAATGAGTTTGCGAACCTCCGTCGAGGAACACACGACATTCATGCTGTTTGTCATCTTTATCAAAAATAATTATTTTTGCTGTTCCTAGTAAAATCTCCGAATGATAGGACACGGTTAGCGCGGTCTTAACAGTTTCCTGTTGAACATTTGCATTAGGTGGCGGATTGGCTATTGTTTTGCGATTGTCGGATTCAAAATGCAGTAAGGAGTTGTGTTTCTTGTTGCAAATGCGGCAACTTCCAAATTTGCAATTAGGTACTGCATGGCTTGGTCGAAGGCAATTTAAACAAAGTTTAGACCCATGGGCAGTCTCTAAACCAGTGTTCCCCAACCTTTTTTGTGCCATGCCCCACCTAAGCCTTTCTAAAATTCTTATGTCCCCTATGTAACATATACATAATTTTTAATTTTCAAAAATCGAATTGTTCACTGAGGAAACTTAAATAATATGTTTTAAAAAGAAATCATTAGGAAATTGTTGAGGAAACACAGTAAGTAAATTTTCAAAATATGGAATGGAGAACTGAAATTTAAATACAAATAATTTTAATGAAAGATTTTTCTGTATTATTTTAATTACTACTACGTATTTCGTTTTTAAATTTAGTGAGATCCTTACTCTTGATGCTTGCTGCAAAGAAATTTTATGTTAGGTTCCAATTTAATTATGAGAATTATTACTATATATGAGTATTATTACTGAGAATCGTCATACGGTTAACTTAAACTCTAGACGAGTCCATTTTCGAATTGCCCCCCTTAACAATCAAATTGTCCCCCTGTGGAGCGTGGACCCCACGTTGGGAAACATTGTTCTAAATGCTCTTTGATTGTCAATCGCAAAAATGGTGTACAAGTATAAATCGGGTGGTATATACAAAGATTTGCATGGCTTGTGAATAGGTACGTATCTATACGGTTCTGCTGTGGTGCTCGAAATGGTTTATCTTGATTACTAAATCTACTTGTGTTTGGCGTTACGCGTTGTTTCTCCGGATCCTCTCCGCGAGCTTGTTCTAAGATGAACGCGATGAATTGACCGAATGTGGACAATTGATCGTTCTCTAATGTGCGTTCCCAAGATCTGTGAGTGTCACTATCTAATTTTTTCGTAGTAATATATACTAAAATCGTATCTCAATGTCGTGTGGACTGGCCTAACGCCTTCAAGGTCTTGACATACATCTGTGCACATTCTGCTAAGACTCGTAAATTTCCGGGTGTGTCCCGTGTGGCTTCGGCAATGTTGAAAAATGCTTTTAAATGCGCATGAATGATTTGTCGCGGTCGGTTACAACACTGTTGCAATAAATCCTAAGCTACAAATAACTTGGCTCGAAAGCGTTTAGAGTTGCGATTATCGATGCTACGTCCCCGCGAAGAGAATTTTTCAAATAATGGAATTTCTGTACTGCGGACAGTTCCTCATTGTCTTGTATCAATGATTTGAATGCATCGTGAAACGTATGCCATTCAATGAGATTACCGTCGAACGGTCGAATCCCTATCTTCGGCAAAAGTGCATTTTGCCGCTGAACAATAACGGTGTTTGGAGAGTCTACATTTCTAATTGGATTATTCGAGTTTCTAATATTTTGTAATTTGTGTAAATGCGATGTATATAATTCTGACGCGAGAAAGTACTGTTTTTCAATTTGTGCATGTTCTGCGCAGTTGTGTGATTCTTCGTCAATTAGTCCGATTTATGACTGCGATTGCTCGTACGAATTAAACGTTAATTCTAATTTCTTATGACGTGTTTGAAGTGCATGCGAAGATGCGCCTCGTGTATCTTCAACGAAATTCAACAGACAAGTTATCTAAGCCTTGAGTGACTTTCTCTGCTTTCTCAAATGTGTTAATTCTACAGATACTGTTTCGTTAGCCAGTTTGTGTAGTTTGAAGTTCGGAAAGTGGACCAGGAAGGAAGACGATTGACTTACCCGAGTGTGGATCTGACGATTGACTGCCCGATGGTCGTTGCACCTAATCGGTTGCTGCGTGGATCCTCCTGAAAAATCACAGAACTTGCACTGTCCCGATATCTGAATGTCTAATCGCTTGCTTCGTGGTCCTACTGATTGAGTCACACTTGTTTTGAGTTCCTCTCGTCCAAGTCCGCGTCGATTGTCGTTGACTTCAAAAAATGGCACGGATACAGTGTGGCTACCACAGCTGCTGCATCTGGCTCGAAGGACCAACTAATGTCGCACTGTGAGTTCGAATAACTGTTCTTCGTTGCTCGCGAGCACCACACGCCGATTAATAACGTATGGATAGTTTGGATGTGAGCAGTGGACTGTATATTTTTTGGCGGAGTAACAACAATCTTACGGACGACTAAGTGAATTTTTTATGATACTTGAATCTATGTTCGGGCTAAGTGCCAATTGTCTCGTTTTAATGTAGAAGGAGCGACCATCTTGTTTCGTGGCTTCCGTGTGACTGATTGTTTCTATTCCACTGATTGGTTCCTTCCTAATTTTGGGAAGGCCCAATCAGCGAATCTACGTTTGATGGGCACTCCTTTCCTTACGCCCTCGGCGTGTTTTCTTGAGGAAATGGTTCGCGTTATTTTCCAAGAGGGGCGAAACTCCAGAAAACGGCGGGGGTGGACGACACATCTGCGGACCACCTGAAACGGTTTGCTTACCCCTTCATCGAGTGCGGGAACCGTTAAGTGTCCGATAGTCCTAGGCTGACCGTTCGAACCATGGAGGTTTATGATAGGGTAATTGCTATTGAGCGACGACAGTGAAAAATTCGGAAGAAACTAAAGCTATACAAATTCTGACAAAGGACTAAAAATTCTAAAACGTACCATCTGGCGAGTGTCACCCAGATGGTAGAAATGCTAAATTGAGGAACACTAAAAAATAGCGGTGCTTCTAAACTGTACCATAAACCTCGTACAACCCGGCCCGAACAATATAGTTGTCTAATATAATTATGTTATACTATATTTTATTGTATGCTGATGTACAATATACCAGTATATGTATTTAGTACAACTATTCATTGTAGGTATTGTATATAATAATGTATCGTAAGTATATATTATACGTATTGATATAAAGTGAAAAATGTGTGTAAATATATATATATATATATATATATATATATATATATATTTACATATATAAAATGTATATAATATAATGGGATTTGAACCGAAGTTCTTTGGATTTGCAGTGACCTGTTTTACCGCAAGGCTAATGGTTTATATGTATGAATGATCGTAACTTCTGCATATACATAGTATCTTGCTTAAATTGTTAATAACTTTTAAACAATTAGCCGTCCGTCCCCAAAAGGGGATTCAAACGTCTTCAGTTTGATAAGCTCTATAAGCTGACAAAGTTTCATAAATATGTGATTGGAACGCTTGTGGAGTTCCCCACGTAAGAACGAATAAAGCGTTTATAAATAATTGTACATACATAGATAATAATTGCCAACGTGAGCCGGTTTAATAATGTACTTCGTGCAACAAGTGTAGAACATTATGAAAAAAATAATCGAATGGAATAAAGGCTTCGCGAGTAGTGAGCTGATGTGTATGCAAATTTATAATTTTTAGAAGTACGATTATAGAAGAGACTATAAATGAGGTATACATGTAGAGGTTTACTATAGTATACATGTTACAATTTTGACTTTACTTTTGACATTTTGTATATTTTTGCATATCATATGTATGTACATCTCGACTTACCTTTAACTTAAAAATTTCATCTGACGAAGTAGTCAAATTAAGCTGAATTCTTTTGAAATATAAGTAAAATGGAAATTGTTTATAAATACGTGTAGACATACGAGTGTGAAATAAAATGTTCACCATCAGAGTACTTTACAAAGCTAAATAATTACTTTCTTGTTTCATATTGCAAATTAATTTTATTGAACTACCAACTGTTTGCATAATCAACTCTTTCATATTCAGCAATACACAATGCAAGTCGCTTGATCGTGTTATCTGAATTTACTTGTAATTATTTTGTTGTATGAATGTGTGTTTCAAAGGAAAGTTATTTGATCTCAAAGGAAGCATACAATGCAATAATTAGCTTTTTACTATTTCATACTTTCATCAAAATATAAAGTTCACCCTGAGAATTTCAGAGTAATGTAATATTTGATTAGAAGATTTGATCTGCGCAACTGCTATTCTATCAACTTCCGTGGTGTAAAAGATTAGGCCAAAGAGTTCACGTGGCCGACTATATTCGAAGTTGCCCGAAAGACAAAAAATTTTGTACGTTTTAAAGGCCCCCTTGTCATGAACCAAACGACAACATATCATAGTCCGTTAAAGTTGCTAGGGGAGTAATAAATTCTAGAACGCGAAGTGCTAAAGAGCAAGAAAGAAAGATTGGGGGGGGGGGGCGGGGGGTTGGGGAACGAAGGAAGATCGTTTTCGTCTTTACCAAAATGCGATTTCGATTGATTCAAAAGATAGACAAACTGGAAATTTCAGTAAGATTGAGAACAATTATAAAATAAGTTAGTAAAGGATGTTTGCAGTAATAAGATTTAAATTTGAATAGTTTTTAACGCTATTGCTACGATAACGACTGTTGGAAACGAAACTTCAACCGGTTATCGTTGATTACTCTTTAAGACGGTAGTCTCTAATGGCGACCAAGCACGATCAAAAGTCTACGCTACCGATAAAATGAGATAAATATATGGGTTCCTGAGCTTCAACTTTTCGTCCTTATATAAGAGAATTTTGGGACGAAATATGTCTCATCCGGAAGGGTAGGTGTCAGCGCAGTGCGATCTGATCGTCTCTTGATCAGATTATGTTGATATATAGTCATATGAGCGTTATAAAGCAAAGCAAAAACCAATAGTTTGGCAGCTGTTGAATGTAAGCACTTTTCTGAGGAGGAGAGAATGTTCTGATAAGGAGTTCTGCCTTAAATGAGGACCAGGGCTTACTGCGATGAAGACTCCCCTTTCGAATGAGCTATCGTTTGTCTCAAAATATTTCCCGTATGGTTTTATTATATTGATGATATTACAGAGCGAAATACGTGTCAAGTTTAGTTCAATTGTTACGAGGTACAGAATAGACCACTCATCGTATGGGACTTCGTGTCACATGCTCTGAAATACCGACCACGAAAAATATCCGAGCACAGACGAGGTACAGTATAGACCTATCATCCAATGCTGTTTTCTGTCACAGGGTTTGGGGGTCTCGAGACCCCCTTACCATTTCCGTGTCACTTGCGACGTTATCGATTCAACACCAGAAAAGACCACAGAGCCATTGAAACGGCGAAAAGGACAATTAAATCGAGCGATAGTCAGTAGCCTTTTAAATGTACAGAGTGGCGATAAACTATCGTGTATACTCGGCCGTCGTATACATGGACCCCAATAGTTCGGTATTACGATGCGGTTTCATTTCGTCAGTTAAATTACCGAATTAACCGATTCACTGAAGTATGTACAAACTATTGCCGTCATGCAAATCACTTATTTGCTGAATCAAATTTTTATTACCTTTCGAAGTACTATTTATATTTTGTATGTGTGTACGATAAACGTATTAAATCGGGTATTTTTTATGGTTACTTTTGTCACGTATCGGAATGGCACCTGTATCATGTATACCATAAAGTGCAATTATATTCGACAATAGCAAAATCGTGTAGGTATCCAAATAACATATTCATTATGAATGTGGTAAAGTCTAGCTAGTCACATTAAAGAACGTAATTTAAAAGTAGTACGTATTCGTTGCATTTATCTAAAGATAAAACTGAGAACGAATCAGAATGGCAACCAATTTATGAAGTATATGTACGCATGAAAATTAAATTTTCTGTGGAGATGGAGAAATGTGTGGACACTGTTTTCGGTTAATCTTGATTTGGTAAAATAACCGAGTTAGTCAGAAACCGTATTGTGTGAACGAGCTGTACATAAACATTTACATAGCCCGAATATAAGCTACCGAAGCTGAACTCAAATGAATCAGAGCCAAAAATCGTATCCCGAAGAAAGGTTTCGAAATTTTTACTTCTAATAAATGAGTAACTATTACAAACAAATAATTTTCGAGTTAAACTTTTGAGTTCTTTCAAAACTGTTTACCAGTAAAACTAGTACACGTTATATGTATATGAAATAATCCCTTAATATCGTTTTCGTAAAGCGAAGATGAAACGTATGGGAATTGAAATTTATGTTTTTCTGTAACAATCATTTTTATCATATATCTTTCATGATAGATTAACGGTTACTATTGATCACAGCTACGTTTCGGACTCTGTGATCTAATATCAAATGTGAACGACCTAGACTGCAACAATGTACCGTCGATTCTTCTTCACAAGTAGTATACTGTGCTTTAAACCAGGCACTATGGGGATTTATTAGAGTGTATGCTTTTATGCAACTTAACAGGTTCGTACCGGAATTCCAAAGAGAGCTTGTTTTCAGCATGGAAGGTTTGTTTAATATGCGTGTGTATAATTCAATATGTATATATACATATACTGTACAGTTATTACAATATTTTCTCACCAAGAACTCGAGCGAACCCGTGGATAAATGCGTAGATTTCAGTCCTTTCCCCTATTGTGGTCGGGGGGGGGGGGGGCTCCATGTCCGTCGCTATATCCATGGCGAAATATACGCTGTCACAACACCGCAAACAAA